>JAQFZH010004250.1:0-12277 GCA_034695485.1 Entomobrya nivalis
GGTAGAATATAATAATCATAAAAGTACATACAGATTTCCCTCAAAGCGTTATATATATTTGAATGGAAACACTGACACATCTCTGAACTGCCACAGGGCTGACCATTATAGCATCACATAATTTTGAGGTAATTAAGCTGATGTAAACTTACATCATCATCGAATTCTTGTGTAAAAGTGCTGCATTGAGCGCAAACAAAAACATAATAGCTTTTGTGTACTAAACACTACACTTTATATAATATGTTCATAACATGTATGCCTGCTTTCTCTTGGATGTGACTATAAAATGCGTCGCGTCGGCCATTTTCCAGCCAGACTTTAGTTTTCGATTCATTCAAATGAATGGCTCATCTCAACTAATGAATGTAAGTAATTAGTACAACCTGTCTCAATATAGGGAAGAGGAGAAAGAGGCAGGCAACATCCATTGAAATAATTACTCTGCCCAAAAGTTTAAAGTAGTAAGAATTCATAAAAAGTGATGCTGATGTTTGTGTTTTGTGTGGATATATAGAAGTGAATAATAACCCACGCAGCGGCCCATAGTATGAAAATTGCTGAAAAGAGAAAAGCTAAAATGGATTAAATAATGCACTTTTCTCTCGGACAACTTTTCACATTTTGACAAAACGACCCATTTTCCTTAGATTTTTAATGAAGGCAATTTAATTTTCATAACTGACAACGTTGCGTTGTTCATTCTATTTTTGTGACCATTCCATGCATACATGTTACAAAAACGCAATTTAGTGAAGGATAATATGCATAGTCATTGTGATTGTATGTTATTCGAGAGAAAATGGGAACCTTGAGTTTCCTCTACTGTTACTCACAAGGTCTTTCATAAAAAAGGTAGACAACATCGAAAGTTTATTGTGTGTTCCTTTCCTCTACCATCAGCCATGCCAAAACATCATCACCATCCAGTACATTTATTAAAAAGTGTTCTTTCTCGTCGAGCCATAACTGTATGAATACTTAAAAGAAACTGTAAAAAAGTGTCTGTGGCCTGGCCTAGGTCTCACATATAGCCTACTATGCATATATGTAATATTTCCTGTTACGTTGCCTTTCTTTTATGTACATTAAGCTCGAAAAGATTTTGTGTCAACCATTCACCATCTCTTTTGAGTTTCTTCTTCGTTATTATTCCATTAATTTTGACTTGAATGTCTTTGCTGTCACGCCATTGGAGATGTGGATGAACACTAGTGACTGTATATAATATCTTGTGCAAAGGGGTTTTTATTTTTCACAGGGTGTTTGGTAGTCAGCAGTATATAGCAAGTGCTACGATTACGAGTTGTTCTTTGGGCATAGATATAGTAGCGGATGAAATATTTTTTACGCAGTGTCATTTCTGCATCAGTGACTTTTCTGACAAGAAATGCGCCTATTATACATTAATGGATACGTTTTCGAATCCAACGAAGAGTAAAATTTTTCGGCCGGTGCAGCAAAAGTAATATTAATTTTGGAAAAAGAGGATGTTGACTGTAAAGACAAGATTTTATTTTCTATCTGCTGAGGATTGAGAAGTAAAATAGGCAAGAAATTAGCCAGAAGTTAAGTGATTTACCTGTAGACCTTGCTGCACGAACTTTGAACCCCTTTCATAGAAACTTGGAAGCGTCGTGCGAAGGAGAATAGTAATTAGATTAACTAGCTTGGACTAGATTTATGAAAGGGCCGATGGTCCAACGGAACAAACTTAACATTTTTTTCCATTTTTTGTATACTGAAAAGAGAGAAATTGCATATTAAAAGTGTACGAGATGATGATGAAAAGTGCTCCACGGAGTGTTTAATGGGAATCTAACGTTCTAACACCTACCATCTGAAAGTTTTAGAAAAGAAGGCTGATTTCGTAAGCTCTACATCGTGGGGGAGCATAGCGTGTGCAGTATTCATTGTAGATCTTAGTTGATGAGCATTTTAAGCTTTAAGCGAGTTTTCATCCCGCTCATTAATGTAATGTATTTTCTCTAGGGAAAACAGGACGTAAACACAGACAGGCGGTGGATGAATTTTGTGGGAGAGCTTCGTTCGTGAACTATATAGGAGGCATATTGGTCTCAAAAGGCGGCTTGTAAAAATCAGAGCTGATATCTTAATGAGCACAAGGGATTTAACTACGTTTCATGTCAACCAGTTTCCTGCTTTCATATTATTGTGCATCCAGGCAAAGCATGCATGAGACTGATGATGCTAGCTCTTTGCCCCTTTTCCCACCTGAGTGATGTTTTCTCTTTTATTTGTCTCATGCGATTAGTAATTCTCCACATTGGGATTCTTAATATGAATATTAAGAGAAAGCGTGCTACAGAAGAGGGTTGGATAAAGTTGGAAGCTCTTCTACATGCGTGAATTATGAATGAAAAAGTTATCTGTCCTTCGAAGGGTATTCATACGTTAAAAGCTGAGTTAAGTGGAGTGAGTGGTAAAATACTCACATAAGGTTACAAAAAAGGATAGTAAAATTTTCTACTAGCATATATGTAGATAGTACAGGTTGCATAAAGTTAACCGGTTGTGATGCTGCTATGCTGGTATAGTATGGCATATGTAGTTTATGTATGCCCAAGATTTCCCATCGTGGACGTTTAGAAAGAAAAAAGTATTTCTTGGCAGACATCCACTTCCACCAACTGCAGTAATCCTCTGCTCGAAGAAGAGCAACATATTTCATGTGTGTCATGATGATGCATCCACTAACTTAAAGCATGAATATCTCGTGTGAAAGTAGTCATCGTGTGGGTATTGTTACAGTACTAAAATGTAAGTAGCTGCTGGACAAAATATGATAAAACGATGTTATACAACTTTCTCTCGGCTTCTTTTGGTGGAGAGGAAAAGAGAAAAAAATGAACTACAACAAGGTTTTATAGAATTCAGTATTGAATATTATGGCTTTCATTTTGTATGCATATGTGTAACATAACATGAAAATAATGCATTTTAGATATAAATCTGACTGTATGTTATGACGTGTTGTTGTTACTTTCTCTTTAGGCTAGTTCACAGCTGCGATATGCACTGAATGAGTAAAAACCATGTGCTCCATGTCTGGCTGCTTTTATACACTTCTATTTCACTGTTTTCTTCCTAGTCCATTAGGTCAACAAGATAATCAATCAACTAAGAAAAGAAAGCGAGGAGCTATTACATAAAGTCTCTTGTGTGTGTGTTTGAGCCTTAGCTTGTCAAGTACGCCTGTCAAAAATGAAGTGCTTCTATCTCTCAACAAGAAATACATATATTGTCATTTTGACCACGTCTTTTGTGTGAAAAGGAATGAGAGCATATTACTTATTTCTATGAATATGGCATGTGTTAGCTGCGTCTTCTATTATGTAGCATATCTCATTCTTGTCATAACAAGTATAGACGGAAGCTGATGCAAAACAACTAGAGGGCGAATAACAGATTATTATGGTCCCGTATGTGTCCCTCCTCCTCCTGGAGGCTCTGTTGGTATGTATCTGGCTGGTGACGTTTTTGACACTCAACTCTTGTTTTGAGGGTACGGCATATTGCTCTTTAGGTTGATGTATTGGTACGTTTACATCCCATATGTGCCACAAGAACATTTTATACACTGTCTGTGGATACTTTATCTACTACTTCATCCTGAACAACAACAGCATGTACAATAATCCCCATTTATTTTGCTGCTTCTCAGTAAAACATGCCATCAGAAGTTTCACTACAAAATTAAAAGCGATATGAGAATGTTTTGGAGCATGCTTAGATTGTACGAGAAAATTAATCTAACAAGCTATGATTATGATCCAAATGAATAGGTTTTTATTACTTCATGAAAGTATTACACTGTAGTAACTATATATGAAGTGCGATGGTATCTTAATCCATCATATTCTTGTGTATTGAACGAGTTTTCTTTTATCCATTAGGCTATTAGGTGAGTTTCTTGACAACTTCGGCGGATGCTCGGGGAAAAGAATATATGGCCTTTGTCTCTGTTTGCAACGAAGATGCTCGTGCAACAATGGTTAAAATGATTGGAAGTTTATACAATAAGCAGTTTGAATTCATTTATTTTTTGGCCATAGATAAGATAATATGAAAGCTTGTAAATGAAATAGTTGATAAAAACATTCTTTTGATGTTGTGCAATAAATTTTCGATGAGCATTACGACAACTTACCTTTTTCCACAGATGAAAGAATCAAAGAAATGATTTGTAGTGCATTACAAAAGTTGATATGACATAACAAAACATGATTTATTAAGCTGTAGCATTATTGAATATTTCAAAACATTTAAAGACTTTATTAAGTAATATTAAATGATTAGATACATAATTAATCATCGGCCCAAGTGTATAATTTTACAGGTATTCAATACTGATAGTACTTTATTTCATAGTTTACCTTAAGACTTTCATCCCTTAACTTATATCGGTGTATGTATGTATATCTATCTAGCATACTGATTGTTTTCCTTAGAATAAGTTAGATTTGGGTATATATTCTTTTTATAGGAAGTATAGTACATTAATCACTCAATCATCTCATATCTTGTATAGCTGACAAAATCTTTGACCTGTGCAATTAATTTAATAAATATTTAAACAAATGCCCTTCTTTTCAAGTACATAAAACTACACTACCACTTTGTCTAAATAACAGTGCAATATATCAGATGTGTATTGATTTAACTTACAAATTAAAGAATAGTTTAGCCTTAATATGTACGAAACAAAACAAATAGCGATAATGTATCCTATCCAATTAGCAATAATAGCAAAAACCTAGTTGGAGGCTTCATAAAATTCAGGGTTATTGTAGTCATAGTTGTGGTAATATATGTATGTACATGTAACATAGTTTAGTGTATTCACTTGGTTAATTAACTTACATGGAATTATAGCTAATTTACTTATAAATTCCTAATTTTACAATTATGTGTACAAGTATCATGAGTGCTTAAGAGATATTATAAATTGAGTACACTTTAGTTATAAACTTATGCTATATAAGTTAGTATTTTCACCTTAAATATTATATGTCCGTCCTGCAAACACATTTTTTGTTAAGTCTAAAATGTATACAAACTTTCTAAATATGTATTTACAAATTGATTAAATGCTATTTATACTCTAATGTTATTGACATTGATTAATTCATGACTAATATTAAGCAAACGTTAGAAATTGATAGAACTTATACTTGTTGCTGAGACGTGACTTTAAAAAATGCAGAACACATAAAATAATTATAACTGTGTGCAATACCCTGATAACGGCGAAATTCGAACACAACTATTATTTCATGAAAACCATATCACTTTACACCAATAAACAGAATGACTAACCATTAGCAAATAATACTCTGCAAAAGGTTGAGCATTAGGAAAAATACTTTCTCATAATATAATCATAAAAATTAATAGAACATTATACAGCAGCAAATGACCTTTGTATCAAGTTACCCCGGAACTCTTTATAATACGGATACACAAACCAGTGTTATTATTGCTTAAATGCATAAGTTGTTAGTCAAGAAATGCTTCGTTAGATTTCTGTTTTAGTACACTGTTCGCACAGAAGATACAGCACTGCTACTTATCCATCAACTTGGTTTGCGTAAATTTTTTGAACACATACCTACAAATATTTTTGTACGTGAAAAAAGGATTTGTGAATTGTGAATGCATACAATATTGTTCATTAAAGAGTATTGAGTATAGTATGATAGAAGTGCCAAAACTCATATCCACTTATATTAAGTCCACTGTCATTTCCATTGTTCGATCGAACACATGCGTTCAGTTTAATGTAAGAAACATAAATGTAAATAGAATTGTAGATATTGTACATATAAAAGTTCTTATGATGTCATAATACGTGGTTTTAATTTGATTGATACTATGAATTTATTTTATAATAGTTTTACCCAAGGAAGTACAAAACATTCATTGATATTCTTTACCATAAAGTTAGATTGGCTATAATCATATATAAAAACGTTTCCAGTTTGGTAAATTTCATGTTTCCATATTGGTATCAAATGCAACTACTAGTCTACTCTTTGCATTGCGGAGTGTTTAAGGATTTTGGCACCGATAGATTCTTCTTGTGAGTAAATATTACTAGAAAGTTGACAAGTTTGGAAAAGTGAAAGTCTGTAAATAACATTAATATCTTCCTAATGGAAACTTTCTTGATTTTGGATTGGCTTACAGAAGAATATATATTATGTTGCTTATGTCCTTCTATGCTTTACACGACACGTGTTCAATTTACGAAGTTCATCTGTCAGTTTAAAATTTATTTGAAGCTTAATTGTATTCATTTTCTCCGATTTTCACTCAATGAACTCTATAATCAACTACACAGCGATACTTTTCTGGTAACTTTTTCAACATTTACTGGATACATACATGATGTATCAGTAATGGCACAATGCTATACATATATCAAATCACTATTTACATCTGATCCTTAGACTGACAACACTTTTCATTTCAATATTGTATATTTACTACTGCGTATGAAATAAGAATATTACTATTAATTGGAAAATAGTACTCTTATATACACACATGCATTAGTTGTTAGTAATATCGTATAATCAGGGCAAAAGAATATACAAATTTGGTTTACTCTTTTAACCTGTGGTATAGTAAATATTTTGACTTAAACACGGATACATACACATACCTATGTACAAACAGATAGAATAGCTTAATTTCTCTTCGATTTCGTTTCTAGCATATCGTATGCCTATGCAATGCCTATACAAACATACATACGTACATACTCATGACTTTTCATCATTTTAGTAGAAAAAACGTACCTCTTTTTCCATTCTCACATGCGACACTGCTGCTGAATGATTTTTTTCTTTTATATTCTCATTTTCACTAGAACTAGTCAAGACGAGAAGAGACGACAGGTCATTTATAGCTTTTTCCAGGAGAAACGGCTCCAGTCGTAGTTATTTGTTAAGTGAAGTGAAGACGATGGGAATGACTGCGACGAAAGAAGAAGGCGAGGAAAAGTCATCTCGTTTGTAATTGGGATATATGACGGTGAGAATTATATTAGTCAGTTGATTCGACAGCAGTACACATTCTCAAGAAAAACTGGAGGGGGAAAACGACGAGAAACTGAAGAGTGCATGACTTTTTATATTGTAAAAAGTGGTTCAACTTTCCCCATCGTCTGTTGATGTTGTCGGTTGCTCATAACTTCTGTTTTCTTTAGTTTTTGTAGTGTGTACGGTGTAAACTTAGAGTTAATATTTGTTAAGCTGAGATGAGATGACGATGTTGATGATGATAAAATGATGCTGGCCGAGTGAGTGAGTATAAAAAAAAGTGAGGATGAGGTTGGTGGAGTACGTGAAAAAGAGAAAAAGTACGTTTAGCCTCACTGTAATATCAAGAGTTTAGTAATAAAAAATTCTAAAATTTACCCACATATAACACTTACATATATCACTTTCTCACTGATTTATGACGACTGCAATAATAAAAGGTCGACGAAAAGGTCCACGACACGTTTTTCTTGAAAACTTTCAGAAAATCCTTATTACTACTTGTATGAAAAAGTCTTATTACATTATATTCCTTTCATCGGTCCAATTTTGTCATAAAGTTGTCTTGAGACTACTGCTGCATTCCGGTAAATATGAAGTTAGTTATTATTAATCTAGTGACGTCATTTTAGATTCAGTAATTAATTTCTATTGCAAATCGTAATCATTTTTGCAATCCGCATTTTACTCACCAACTAGCAAAAAAGTTTTCTATTTCATTGCCTGCCATAATAATAAAAGCGAGAAAATTGTATAGAAACTTTGACACAATGAGATTTGACGAACAAGAAATTAGCAATTCTATTTTTTATCGCTCAGTCTCGCCACTCGTCCGTATTTGATAATGAGTTTAGTTCGCAAATTACTTTGAGTTCCCAAGTGTATTATTGTATTCTTAAAAAATGTCAATTGCATGTGCACTTCAGACTGTACAAGGTACAAGCCAAATAAATAGGCATTCTTTAAAATACTATTTCTACGAAAACACTTCTTTTTCTTCATTAAATTAATTCACCTGTGCAGCTTGAACATTTTTTTGTAGTGTTTTGTTTGCATGTGTTTCAACTTTGTTGTGTGTATATGAAGCAGAAGTAGGTCTTGAAGATATTTTATTAATGTGTACTTGTGTGCGTTTAAATGATAATGAAATTCACTATAAATGCGCAAAACTACACATTCTCCTTCACTCTTTGGCGATATCCATATACATATGCACACTTGTTAGTTTGGACTACTTTTTGAAAGTGCAGATCCCTGTGGTCCTGTCAATCCATACACACATTGTGTATGTCCCTCGAGGTATTTCGAGTCGATAATGTCTTCGATCGGTGGAACAGCCGCCATTTTCCATTCATCCCGAACCTTTAAAGTATAAATAGTTAGATCAGCCACTCTTTCCTTTCACATTGTAAAAATAGGTATCATTTATATCTTGAGTCATCTCCATTTTTTATGTCTTTATATCCCAAACTCATTATTTTTACTCTACATGGATTCTTTAAATGTTATGTACTGTACTTAAATTTTCGACAAAACTGCATGTACCTAACGAACGTCATATTTTTTTTAGACTTTTAAATGTAAGCTTAAACTTCATAAGTTACCATCAAAGGTAAAACTTTTGTAAGAATCAAATAACCTGCATAAATGCTTTCGAAAATTGCATACAAAGATTTATCCAAAAACTTTTTTAACTTGCTCTTTTTTATTCCTTCTCTCTTATTTTCTAGTTGGAAAGTAAGAAGTTAATGCTGTTTCACTATTTCATCGTTTTTGTTGCGTGTACTTCTTTAACATTAAGTGAGAAGACTATAAGAAATTGGAAATTGTCGTCAATAAGTTAAAAGCTGTTTTATCTTTATCAGCCCTTTACAACATGGCACATTCCTGAAATCCAGACCATTTGTCTTTGGAAGAGAAGCTTGTTTAAAGACAAGAGAAATGGGAACAAAGAAGGAGTGCAATAACTAACAGCGTGCCAACGTGCTCAGATGGACGTACAATTCGACTCTTCTTATTTCCCGTGCATACTCAAATGGAAGTACACCAAGTACTTGTAAACAGGACACTGAAAAAAGACATTGGTTTCTAAACCCGATTTTTTTATCATGAAAAAGAGAGTAGGCGTCAGAATATCCTTAGCCATTTCTTACATTTACAGTTCAAATTCAATCCACCCACAATATATCCATATAAAATGTATAGCTTAAAGATTTTTCCCTCTTGGAAATGTATTTTTGAACATAGTATAAACGAAATAAGTGCTATAATATGCGTAGGTATGCTCTACGAAATGTAAGGAGTGATAAAAAGAAAAACCCAACTCACTGCTTCAACGCGGCGAAGTACTCGAAGAAAGTTTTTTCCTGCTAACTTCTTCAAATCCTCTGTTGACCAGCGTGGGTCTTCTATAAGTTTCGCGAACAAATTGGGATACTTCGAGACGTCTTCAAGTCCTCGAGGAGTACTGTGGAGAAAAAAGATGAACAGAAGATAAAGGAATAACGAACATTTTTGGTTAAGGTTATACATTTTGTTTAAAATACTACTTTTCACAAAACCGATAGTATAGGAAACACTACAAGAAAATAAATATTTTGTAAATGGACAAAAACGGAATATAAAATGTGAAAAATATATCACAATACCACAACAAATAAGTATCATTTTTAATTCAAAGTGTACTTACAAATTTATCCCATCGAAGCCAGCGCCAATTCCTACGTGGTCTACTCCAGCAACGCTACGGATATGGTTGATATGATCTGTAATTCCGGCAAACAGTACACTTAGTCGTTGGTTACATTAAATATTTAATTTTTAACTATGCTGTACACAAGTTACATTAAAAATTATCTTTAGTCAAGCTGCATTAATTATTTACGTTGTTTCCTACAAGTTTTCTGTGTACATATTTATTATTAGTAGCATGGAAATTATTTTTCCAATTGGTTGTACAATTGTATGTGATTGATATGTCCATACGTAACTTATAACTTTTGACTGTTCATTTCATGAATTTATGTCCGCCATGAAAGTGTAGCTCAGTTCTATTTACGAATTGTCCTCTTCTATGCTCCAAAAGTATCAAAATAGGATTTCCAAGAAAACAGAAGAGTAAGTATGCGTGGGTACCAACTGGGGGTATGCAAGCATCAATGAACTAAAAGTGTATCTTTGTTACTTTTAGGAAATGCTTATCAAGATATCCGGATGGACTACTGAAGAAAGAGAAATTCATATATTCATATATAGTATAACTATTGCGCATTATATATGCAAGTCTGTCTTTTCCAGTGTATCTTAAAAAATATATGAGATGGCTGATGACTCAAGATTACCTCAAACTTTAATGCATGACCTTTTCCGGTGAACTGGAAATGGTAGAAAAAGGATCAAAATAAACTAATGGATCAAAAGCTGTATGTATACTAAATATATATGCAGAGTAGTCTAATACCTGACAACTTCTTGGGAAAACAGAAACTTTGGAAATGGGCCAATATAATTTTTACGGTCTTCCGACAATTTGGAGATAGTAAAACACTGACTGACGTGAGTTGGTTTCTTTGTATCGTCAAACCACATCTGTTTGGCTTAACCTGAACACTGATATACTCCTTTCATAGTCTCACGTTCCAGGAAAATGTCCCTGCTCATTAATATGAACTTTTTTCATAAACAAAATGTTGTACTCATTAAGCGGAAAATCGGTCTATCTTTTTGGGATCCTAAATCCTCTCTTTTTGAACTTTATCAAAATATGTACCAATTAATATGAATAGAAGCTGAAAAAGGGACAACTTTCCGCACAGCTCCTCTGAACCTGACCAAACGCAAATTACTCGCTCATATTTAGTCCCTATTCCCTACGTAACTACGTGTTCTACTAAACTACATGTATGGTCGTTGGGCAAACACTTCATATCATTATGTCACATAATATCACGTGTTTCATAATGTTTAAACAAGCAGAGAAATGCCTATTTCCCATGAGGTTTTAAGTCAACATTTGTATAAGAGAACCTCATTTATCTGCAGTCGGGTTTAACGAGATTGTATAAGTGAGGCGCAGGAAGGAAACAAAGTCATTATTACTTGCCTAAAATTTCGTGCTAAATAGTTCATTAGCGAAAATGAGGTGAATGTAAAATAGTGCACTTTGCAACACAGTACAAGAAAACCTCCTTACACTTATAAAAAAACCATGTACTATTATTCAAGTGCACATTACCCCAAGTATGTAAATATTATCAAGATGAAAATAAAGCACCTATTCCCAAGCAAATATAAGTGTAAATGCAGTTAACCTACACAGGGGACATGTTGTTGAAAAATGTTCAACGAATACATTCATTACAACAAGAAACGTATTTCCTTCCCTTGTGGCATTTGGCTTTCATTCTTTATCGTTAGAACAGTTTTAACATAAAAAAGAATTCTGCATTTTTTGTTTGCAAAATATTTTTTTTATGTCAGAGGCAGAGAGAGCTTCTCATTTCGTATGCATCCCTTCCATATATTATTTTTTCGCACTTTTGCCACTTGCCACGTTGCCACCACCATCACTATGACCCAAGTCACAAAAATGTGCAAAATATTAGCTGACTTTATTCAATATTGCTTCCCCCTTGTTCTCATACTGTTATGATGACGAGAGGAAACAAGGGTTCAAATTTGTTGACTGCGTCGAATGTGATAAAATATAGAGACAAAAATCAACGAAACTCTCTGACAAGTGGAAAGTTTATTAAAGATTCTGTTTCAAACTTGGTATACCTAGAAATACGTTAATTTTTTTACTATACTATGCAATACATATATTTATATATACATTAGTTCAAGCTTCAGTTGTAACGTGCCATTGTGTCTGTACTTCTGCATCAATGCCTGTCCGTGAATAATTTGCTAAGCAAAATAACGGATGGATTTCTTCGAAAATATTACATAAAGGCTTTTGTGAGCAAAATATGTAATACAAGTGAGTATTTTGGCAGGAATGAGTGAAAAACAAAACGTTGTTGCTGTTACGTCTACACCGCTTACACCCAGGCTTGCACTCTCTTGACATGCATAGTACATTTGGTCACATTGTCTACTGATTTTCTGCACCTCAACACAATATCTACCTAAAATAAACTATATCATGTGTGAAGAAGGCACATGCATACAGACATACATGCATAAATTCGCACACGTGATTGTTTAAG
>JAQFZH010004251.1:0-12277 GCA_034695485.1 Entomobrya nivalis
GAAGGATAGGGATGCGAATGGTAAATACGATAAAGCTTTTTTTCTTTGCTTTCATTGTGGAATGTTATTTGGAAAGCAAACTGAACAATAACAACAAGTGTACATAGGATAGTGAACGCTGAGCACGTACGTTCGTGCAAACACAGGAATGCAGCAGAATATTTGCTTGGACATTTTATTCAACATACCAAAAAGAGAAAAAAGGAATTCTATGTACATAATGAAATGAACCTGCTTTCAAAGTGTGACGGGTGACTGTGGTGGATGCACAAATCTGTACACTAGGTGTAAATGACTTCATTTGTGGGAAATGGAAAGTGTACAAAGTACACAAAGATTCCGACAAAAACTATGTCAACAGGTCTTTTATCTTCCGCATTAGCATTCCATTTTGGTGGGAATTTGCTATAGTTTTGTTTGGTGGAACACTTTTTATTGTTTTAATATTTGTGCAGTTTCGTTGTTTATCTTATATGCTTATTTTATGCAATGAAAGGGTGGATTTAGTCTCTCGTTTTTTATGTTTAAAATAAGCTAACTACAAAAATTGAACAAAGATTAAAAAGTTTTTGCTTACCAATTTGAGGTACGTCATAATCTCTCTTTCTCTTATTATAATCTGCTGATGATCTGGAAACAATTCCAGAAGTTGATGATCGTTTTAGCCAACTTGAGTGCTCCCCTTCTTCTTCCAAAATTTCATTTTCGAGTAAGTCGTCGTTTTCTTGCTCAGGTTGCCCTGCCCCTGATCTCGCTCCAATATCATCTTCTAGCGGAGCCTCTATTCTCGTGGGTGGTTCGCCAAGAATGTAATGTGGTCTTGGCGGTGGTGTCGGATGCATTTTCGCATCAGCACCCCCACCGGATGAAGACGTGCCACCGCTGCTGCTGCTTCCACTTGAAGATGATAGCGATGACGAAGCAGATGAATGAAAGAAACTGTTGGGAGCAGCTACACCATTGCTGCTGATAGGTCGATGACGACTACTGAAAAAGGAAGGGCTCTCGTCCAGCGTCACCGGGTCAAGAAACAGGTCACTGGACGCAGACTTCTTTTTCGAATAGAGAGACGGTGAAGAGCTATCCGATGATGCTGAGGACGATAATAATGATGATGCTTTTTTGTTAAATGATGATGTTGGTGAAGAGGACTGCGAATGAAGCGATGAGGATGGCAGGGGTGGTGGAGCAGCTGCTATTTTCTTATTTGATGGCAGAAAGCCCCACATGCCACCCGGTGGCCAAGCTACATTTAGAATACTATTCTCGTGGCGATGACTTCGGAAGCTAGATGGGTCACTTGACAGTGATGAAGAAGAGGATGATGATGAAAGAGACCTTTTACTAATTGCTACAGCATTGCTGCTACTTCTTGACGAAGTGGCTGATGATGAATCTGATGATGTTGATGAAGATGATAACGATGATTGCTGATACGGGACTACTACGTGTCCCTTATCTCTACTATTTATCTCATTAATAATTTTATTGTTACTATTAATGCTACTCTTCTCCTGCTTTTGATCACCTTTCCCTTCGTCTGAAAGTCTGAAGGCCGAGGTTGGACTACTTCCCAGCAAAAGTATTAGTCCAATTACTAAAGCCGTGCTGGCGGCTGCTACTGTATATGTCGTCAGCCTCATTTTGATATTGTTGTACATTTTTTTATCTGTATTATTTTACGTATTACGTGTTGTGTCGTAAATTGGCTATATTTCTTCCAATTTGTCGTATTCCAATTCAATTTTTTTTGTAGCGTATGCCCCGTCAAATTTTTAGCTTTTGGGTTACTTGCAACTGATTTACGGAAGATTTGACAAGTTTCTCTCTACCCTTTTACTCGTTTCCGTCTTTTTTTTTCAAAATAAATTGAGGGGACCTTTTTTAATGGCGTTTCTATTTTCTCCGCGCTGCTTTTTTTCTCCTTCCAGTCAACTTCCACCAAGCTTTAAGGATGGATGTGAGCTGCTTAGTGTTTTTAGTGTGCAGCAGCAAGGGTCGTGTGGGTGGGCGTCAGGTTGTTTTGTCCTTTATTTACTTACATTACACCCATTCGTGGACGACAAAAAACCTGTGTCAATTTTAGCGGTTTCTCTCTAGTTTCCCTTAGGTTTTATCTTATCGAGCTCGTGTGGGTTCTCGACTTTTCCAAGTAAATCCTTTGAAAATCCCTGTGACTCGCCTGTAGCATAATATTGTACCGTCACTCACCCACCATCCACAATTTTTTTCTTCAAATACCAAACTATTTACTAATAAATAGGATTATCTTTCAGAGAGTGAGTGCATTTTTTATACTTTTCTCTCTCTAAAGTATACTTGTGTTTGTTTTTCAAAGAAATATCATCAATTTAGTACTAATTTTTCTATTGTCTAATTCCCATATTGTCTATGTCAACTTTTAAATGTCGTTTCCTTTTTTTCTTTAGTAGAAAAACGGAACAGCGCACACAACAACTTTCACCACATCAGATCAGCAAGCAACCAAAAAGAGAGAAAATCGCCTCTTCACCAAACCCTCAACACAACCTTTCTCTTCCTCTCTTGTGAGCTTAGTTGGTAATACCTCCGTCCTTCTACTTCCGCTCTCTCGGTGTGCTGTTGAAGTTTTTTGTGATACTGTAGTTTTATAAGTAAAGTCTTTTTTTTTTGCTTTGTTCACTAGTCTACGCAACGTTCACCATTGTAATTTATATTGCTAGTTTCACCACCACCACCAAGCTAAAATGTGGTTATAATTTCGAGATAACATCACACAACAAATTTTTCATGTCTCATTCTACTTGACGTCTTAGATTTTCTTTCTAGTCTTATGTTATATGTATGTGTGTGTCTTGATACAGAGACCCAACGAAAAACTAAATTGAGTTAATGAAGAAATAAAAGGGATGTCCTTATAACTTGCCTTTCCTTTTTTCCTTCTTTGCACAAGAACCAATTTATGTATACACAGTAAATGTACTTGAATGCACGTAGTGTTGTTTATATGTATTTTTTTGTTTAATCAGTACTACGCAAAGTTGTCCTCAACATAAAATAACACTTTGTTTCACTTTATATTGGGCTATATACGAACCATCATTATACATATCACTATTCTTGCAAATTACAATTTTTATTGGTAACTTTTTTCTTCTCTACTGGGAAAACTCTATTGACTCTGTTTGTCTTACTCCTTTAAAAAAAACTCTGTGATTTCTGTTTAACAATGAAATGAATGGATTTCATTTAAGAATGGATAAATTTTTATGAAGAAGCAGTTTTTATATGAGCTATTTTTTGTAGTTTTCTCTGTTTAAACGATATTTCTTTAACTCGAGAGAGAATAGAGAGGATGTGTTTGGTGGAAAAGAAAATATGGAATAATAATGCTTTCTCCACGGGAGACCGGCAACCTAGTTTTTCCTTTTATACTTTTCTCTTTATATTTTTCCACGTTCCACTATTCAAAACTGCTCCGCCAACAAGTTCACTTAAACTTACTCATTTCGAGTAGAACAGTATAAGTAATAAAAAAATACAAGGGAAACAATTCTTACTTCACTTTATCAGTTTCGGAATTATGTATAGTTTTTAGAGTAATATATGCTACCCGTTTTTATTGACACTTTCCTTTTTGTACACGGTTGTTGAAGACCTGTTGTTTCACTCAACTCACTTTCTAGACGAGCGTGTATTTATATAGTATGTAATGCCGCTGTTGCAAACGTTCCTTTCATTGTGGTTCCGGTTGACTCACTGATTACAATCCGGTAGGACACTTGTTATTTTTGTACTTTCCTTTCTTTTGCTCGAAGGATAGTGTTGACGATGACTATGATGACTGTATGTCTCTGACTCAACTCTGACTTTAAATGTTAGATGATTAAGCAGACAAGAGTACACTAGTAAAATAGTAGTAAGTAAAAGTGCATCACAGGATCATATTGCACAAGGCAAGTGCAAAAAAGCAGCAAACTACTATAGACAATGACGATCTTCTCTGGAGTCAAGTGAACTGCATGAATGCCAACAGGCATATAATTGTCGTGTGTTGGTGGGACCACGTAATAAAGGAAACCCAGCGCTTCAGCGATGTGAGCTTCAGAGAGAAAGCTTGACTGCTGCTTTGCTGTTGCTACTTTTTCTCTCCAACTACCATGTTGCCTAACAAGTATAAATGAGTAGGCATATCCTTGTACTTTCCCTTGTCGTATGAATATTGCTTGTATGCATTGCTTTGCAACAGTACCATTTACAGAGAACCTAGAGAAAAACGTGAAGTTGTAACGTACCAACATCAACGGGTTTGAACAAGACCTAAACAAGCAAGTAAGAAGCAGATAGAAACAAACGACAAGCACATATCAGTGAAAAGGGAGAACTCACATAGCATTTCAGGTAGAACAGGAAAAACACATGCACACACTTTCCCTTGTTTGAAAAAGCCTACGATAGCAGCACTACCACCACCGTTCTTTCACTTTTTTTGTGTTGCTAATACCTCTGGCTTTACTCCTTCACACTCCTCTGTAAGTCAAAGAAGAGAAGGAAAAAAATCCAACTTCTTTGTTAGTCTGTTCGTGGTCGTAGCATATCGCATTCCAAAAAATATCTATAATATGTTTATATGTAAGTATGAAAACATATTATTTCTTTTCCTTTTCTAATATATTTTTAGTTCTCAACGTGAACGTGTGTGTTTCAGAAGGATCGTCGTCGTCGTTCTCTCTTTCTCTCTCTGCCGTGTTCACTTTTTTTTAGTTTATACGTACGCTTCACAGCAGCCCTCTCCACCATTTGAACATGGTGAGTCGCTCCGCTCCTTTCTCTCGTCGTCGACGGAGGAAATGATAATCCGGATCGCCCCCGCACCAAAAAAATTTCTAACTTGACTTGTTTGTGCCTTTTTATAGGTTTACTTTCTACTTCCAATGAATATGCTCATATATGAAATTTATAAGTTTCAGCTTTCTCTCTTCTAAACCACGTTTCTTTTTTCATCACAGCAAGCAAGCAAACACTAGTCAGTGTATACAAGCAACTACCAGTTTTTCACAGTGGAAGTAGAGGAGAGCCACAAAAACCAAGAAGAGCTACATAGCATGCAAGAATCTTATATGTTTTTTTGCTTTTAGTACAAAACTGAGTTGTCTTTTCTCTGTAGCGCTAGGGAATATCTCTCTCTTTTTTCCCCGCTTTTACTTTTTTTCTTCTTCTTTTACATCACTAACATGTTAGCTTACATCTATCTGAACTTTTTTTTTCTAGTTTTACAAAAGTAGGAAAATATAGCCATTAGAATACACGCATTCAACACAACTTAAAGAAGAGCAGAGCAGCGGCAACATTACAGCATAAAGTCAACTTTGTTACCAGTAGGATATAGCGGCACCACTTCATTCCTTCCTTTTACAAGCCAATTCATCCGAGCCATCCAACAACAGCAATGCATAAAATGTGTGCAATATAAATACACATATACATACATACACATACATCCCTCCGTGTACGTAGTTCGTAAGCATACACTTACATTTCAGAACAGAGAAAGCTAGAAAAGAACTGCCACAAAAAAAAAACTTTTACGTCTCTACTCACTTTTCGTCTTCTTATGACTACATTTACTTTTTATGCCAGTAAAAATATATCTCACTCAGCAGCGTGCTCTCTGCTCGTCTGCTCATCTCTCCACCTACTATTTCTCTATTACTACTAGATTTATACTATTTCTCTGTCTCTTCTACTAATTCTAATGCACTTCTTCTTATTCTTCCTCTACTAAAGTGTAAATCTACACTTTTCAGCTCTTTTAAGCTTTTATCTCTTCCGTATTCATTTATTTATGGAACTTTAAGTAAGTACACAAAAAAACTCTGTTTGTTTCTCTCCGTCTCCGGTACAATATGACGTTACTTCACAGTACTTTCACAGTAGGTTCATTTTCTCTCTCTCACTGTTACCCGTCTCTTTACTTGACATTCAAAGCACGGAAGTGTTTTTTAGATCGCGTAACTTTTTCACCACTTATTATACTTCTTATTCGTTTACTCAAACGACAACAACAACGGAAAGTCTACAGACTCATTCGTATAATTTGCATGTAAACTCAATGAAGAAAAACAAGAAAAGGGATTTCAGGCAGGTGTTTTACTTTTCCTATAAAAATGCACTGAAAATTAATGGCCGATGAGTTTATAGGGCATCAAGTTCAACGTCACCATGTAACGTCTTTATCATAAAATGTGTAGGAGTTTTTTTTAATGGGAAATGAGCTAATGGAGTGGTCAAAGTCAATAGATTTTGAATTGACATTTCATGACACGAGTTTAAATTTCTCTCGAAATCATCGTATCCATGTAGATTTCTTTATGTACTTATTTATTTAACATCAGAGAAAAATAGATTGCACGAAAGACTACAATAATAGCTACCACTCCATACCAGTTTAATAAAAGAGAAATAACTTAAGATGAAATGCATGCTGATATCGTTTTTTATTCTAATCTGATATTGAACGAAAGAGTGCTGTACTGGAATGAAATACATAGATTGCAATCGATTGTTTGATTTAGTACAATGTATTGTATGTAAATCATAATGCAAAGCAATCAATTTCTCTTTTAGATGATGACATGTACTACGAAAATCATGACAAGAGTACTGCACAAGCGAGCACGCTAGTTTGCTGTCTCAATTCAATTTTCGATCGCATATTTACGATATGATGAAGATGGAGAAGACGTTTTCTCGAGAAAAGAGATGACGCCTATGATTGCAAAGGATAAAAATACACCTTTGTTTCATGCTGATAAATTTATGAATACCCCAGCCAGTCTGTTCCCTTTCCCTCGTCGACTCTCAGTCACAATAACAATATCAAGTGTCGTGGAATGAGTGATATGAGAACGAGTGAGGAGACGTTACGTCTTTGTTGTTGTAGGAGGAGGAGGATGGATAGATTCGTTGTGGTGTTACAGTGGAATATACTCATCGTGTATTCGGAGAAATGAGACAAAAAAATAACTTGCATGATGATAGGCTCCACTGCATTGCCAGTGTTATACATATGAGCTTGATAGGAAAGACATGCTACTGTGGTTTATTGGTATTTTTCCCTTCTGGTATGAACCTAGAGAAAGTTTACCTGTCAAACGTGTCGCAGATGAATAATTTTTCTACGTCATGTACGTTTGAGTAACACTACATAGCTATTCAATATGTATATTTGGGGAAGATGAGAAAATCTCAAACACTTAAAGATTTTTTATGTCAAGACAAAAAGGACCTAATAGCGTGCATGCACCCCGCACATTCTTTTTCTTGATTTTGTCATCGTAACTTCGCCAAACGGAGAATAATCATGTATTAGAAATCAATGATGAGGAAGATGTAAAATAAAATAGACATTTATCTGGAAAGTATTATATAATAATGAGGTTTTAAATCACCTTTTTACTTCCTACACAATTTTTTTCTTAGCCGATTCTCATGTGGGCTTTATCACATGCATTGCACCTCTTTTGAAAAACACATTTTCTCAAAAATGACGTAGGTCAAACCTGCCTATCCATGTTTCTCTTTGACTTTGACTATTCCAACAAGAGCAAAAGCAACAAAATATATGGACTGTTTTTTTATTTTCTACCAGTCCACACTTGTACACAACCAAATCTAATCTTCCTCCACCAACGTCAACAAACATCCATCTTTGACTTTTTTGGTTCTTCTGAGATAAACAAAATATATGAAAATGATGATCAACAAAAACAACAACTTTCTGAAGCGTTGAGGGAGTTGAAAAAGGGAAACGGAGAAAATTTCATTTTACAATTTTATTCCAAATATTCACTGCCCTTTCTCTCTCTCTACGATGCTACTTTTCCGAATTTTAGAAACAGTACGATGAAAAGTTAAGTGGTTTCTATTGAATGCACTTGTGTCATATCTCATGTTTCTGTTACCAGTCTACCTATTTGCTATTTTTCGTTACAACGTTTTTCAGTGTCTTCCTGTTTGACCACATAATAATACGATCTTATGTTATGATTGCTTTCGTTTACTTTTATTATTATTGGTTAGATTTCTCCTTGAACACATGCATGTTCAATGTACCCCTCATGTTGCTTACTTTTTCTGCTCACATTTATATGGTCGCACATCCATAATATTTCAAGATTACTTACATAAATTGCATAAAAGGGCAATCACTGTGTTGTATATATATATTCTGAAATTATTTGCCCCTTTAGTGTTACTCCTGCACAAACATTACGTACTATATATATTTTACCACAAGAGAAATAAATATGCGGAGAGAGACAACAGAACTAGAATTGGTGGTGGATAGACGGATGGATAGAAGGAGAGAGTGGAAGGAAAAATTCCCGTGGGGAAATGAGACATCCTTCATGTGTTTTCTCCTTTTCTTTTGTTCTAGTCTCTACTCAATTCTCTGTTTCCTCCCTGTTGCTATTCCTAAGCAAAACTGAACTCTGCATGGCGCTGCAAATATGTACATACATTCTGACATAACTACATTAGGATTCACATTGAAAGAGAGAGAGAAAATGAACAAGAAAATTTTATGTTTTTATTATTATCTCAGCAAACTCTCCTTTATTTTCCTTCCTTTACTAACATGTTATCTAAATAACAAACTATAATGCATAGTTTTGTGTCTCTGTTAACGTGAAACAACACTGTAACTTCTATTTTTCTTTCACGGCAGCAGTCACAGCAAACTTCTCTCATCCACGTTCAGTTTTCGTTTCTACCAAACAAGTTCGTGAATTTAACCGACTCAGCTTTCATTTTGTAAAAAAAAATACCGAGACTAAAAAGCCTGAAGAAAAATGACAAGAGCTATATAGTTTTGTGCTGTCTTAAATGAGAAAAATGTTATTTGTTTATTACCTTCAATGCCCTACGATTATATAAAGTACATAATATAAACACTAATGTGTGGGCTAAACAATAATTCACTTCTTTCGTGTAAGCATAAGAAAAAAAATCCAGTGACTAATGAAATTATGAGGTACAAGACGTTCGTAAGAAAATACTCATTATTCAGCCGGAAACAGCGGATGAATGTGGAGTGAAAACAGAGAAAATTGTGTCACACGAGTCATCTGATGCCGTGATATGCTATATATTACGTAGAAAAAGGCTACCCATGGAGGAACCGAGACGATATCCTTACAAAAACCACCGAAAATGTGTTTGCTTGCACGCATACATTTCAAACGCAACAGTCTCCACAACCCCACACCACACTCTTACGCTTTTGCCTAATTACTATTCATACATCATTCTAACAATATGATTTAACTATATTTGAGCAATATATACCATAACATTAGATTCAACGAGCCTACATGTAATTCAACTTGATTGTACACCGCTGCCAAAATGAATGACGATTATGCAGAGAAGCAATAATAAAATGTGAGTGAATTTATTCGAGAATCTAGGTATTGCAGTAATTTCCTTGTCAAACACATATACGCATACGCAAGCAGTCTTATTTCTTATGCAAACGCCCCCGCATAGCAATATCAGAGAAAAAAATAATACTTTCACTCAGCACTTTACTCATTCATTACTTTTTTTGTACATTTAGCACCGCCGCCTTCTTTTTTTCTATAAAGAAAATATAAGCGGTTCACTGAGCAAAGTGTATAGAAAAAAATTTGCACGCATGCATATTACATAGTTAAGTTAAGCATATTACATATTCGTCATCACTATTACATACAAGTACATACATAAATATTACGCATTCTTGTTTCAAATGTAGTCTGATACTACATGATCTAGTATGTTTTAGTTGGTGATAATAATAGTCATAAAATAGCATTCAGAGTACACAGAATGCATGAACAACAATAAGTTCACTGAAGTAAAATAACCTTTCTTTTGTACTTCACTTTGTTGAATGAATGAGTGAACTCATCCTTTTAAAACACATGACGATCATCATCGTTCAGATGCTGATTTAGAGTTATTGCCCGGTGCTCTTTCCATTCATTTCACCTTTTATTCTCCTTACACTCAACTCAACATCGTCAAAAGATGAGTTGCAAAAGGAAGCATGCTGCATACAGCTCATTCACTCAGCGTCAGCCAGTCAGCTCAGCTCATTATTCCATACAAAAAATAAATGTAAAGTAAAATGATTTTGATGACGGTGAAGATTCTAAGTATACGTAGAGTGTTTTCTCTAAAGTAAGCCAACTCGTATTGTTAACAGCTACGCATGAAAGGAATGAGTGCACCATAGCGTACGTCAAGACTGCATAGGAAAATTGTATAAATTTCAACTAAATTATTTTATACGATCTTTCTTTAGTTCCGTGAAACAGTGTAAGAATTGTTACAACTCATATAGTCTGGCCTGGCGTATTGCAAACTTAGATTTTGTGCTTCCTTGTTGCGTAAAACTTTAGTCCAGAAATGTCAATTGGCAAAAAGTATAGTAAATTAAAATCGACTGGCTTTCTTAAAAACACACTACGTACATATATAAATAGTAGTATCTATGCAACTATATTATGTGTGCATCCGTTTAAGTAATAATAATTTGCTTTTGATTTGGTTTTATAAAGAAAGGGTGTGGGTGGCCAATGTTGTAATAATGCTACTAAGGCATCTTTACTTTCTATTATAGACTTCTGTTCTGTTTCTCTCACTCAACTATCTTTTATGGATTCTATTCTGTTGGTATGGAATTAAAAATGCCGCCGGTTACCATAAAATATGAAAGCAATCGACAAGATTATTATTGTATCGTTATTTGTAAGTTTATATAAATATTTTTTTGTAAAGCTGCGTTGCAACATCAAACAATTTACTAAACGTACTGGCCTCTGGCAAACATTTGCCTAGGTTAGGTATAAGGTTAAGCTTATTTACGAACTATATCTATTATCAAAGGCATTTCAACAATATAGTGTTCCACTTTCTTCTTTAGGTTTATGCCGCTGTTATGCTACCTCTATCAAAATCTTACCTACATTTGCATAATGATGTACATGATTAAATGGAATAAAATAGCATTACAAAAAGTATTAGCCAGCTCTAGATAGTTTCACAGGATCCAGTAGTTTATTCGGATGAATAAGTTTGAATACGGGTAGTCCGTTACTATGTAAAATTTCCAGAGGTTGGATTTTCTTTCTCTTTTCCCAACACTCCAACTTGTCACCATTTTACCATCACACGTTTGGCCAGAGTAATCATAATAAAAAGACGATTTTGTGGCTACTTTTGATGTTCAAAGTAGTAGCATTTAGGTGGGCAAAACTTAGCTCATCTAATCAGAGTAACCATTCATACTAATACAATAGCAAATAAAAACCAAAAGTGCTTTGCTTCTAGACGAGTTCACCATGTTCGCTGGTCAAGAGAGAGAGAGAGAGAGTAAAGTAAGTGAAATGCTGGCTGTGAGCGGAGCTACAAAGTGTTGATGATGTTTTAGTCCCACAGCACCACCGTGGTCCCCCAGCATATCCAGTACATACGCTTTATTTCTTTCTCGTCGTCTTCCTTACTATTATTGTTGCCTTGAAGCTATTAATAGATCCGCAAGGAATGATATGGGAGAAAAGATAGAGAATTGACGGATGTGTGTATAAACTTGGTGTAAGGTCTCAATGAACAAGGAAAAGAAGAGCATGATTTTTTGCCATGTATGAGTATTATGTGTTCCTGCTGATGGTTTTGGGCTTTTGGAGAAGAGAACCCATCAACGACCATGCAGTGCGATGGGATGATGATGGTTATCGTATAGCTAAAAGGAAGATCAGATGCACATTAAGTTCAACAGGAGAGAGAAGAACAGACGAGGAAGAGAAGAAGCACACACCGACGAACTAACTCTCAACAACCACAGCTACAAAACTCGCAGCTCAGAGCTAAGTAGGTTCCAAGAGGGATTCAACTTTCATCTTCATTTTCCCATCAGAAAAGATCAGGTCGATGATGCAAAAGTAACAAGAAGTGCACACATACACATCTAACAAGCCTAATATATATTTATTATTTGCACCAGGCCATGATTGGATCAAGAGAGAAGCCATAGGAAAACACAATTTCACACAACATAAGTAGACAAAGTGATATGTATGTATTTCCACATGCATCCACACACTTCCTCCTCATCCCACTAACCTGAGTATCCATATCTATTAGCCCATCTCTCTCGGTGCAGTTTTTATGTTATGTAACCCCTGAAAAGGAAATGAGAAAATTTCACTGGGACACTTTGTCCAGAAAAGATGAATGATGGTTGTGGGAG
>JAQFZH010004252.1:0-12275 GCA_034695485.1 Entomobrya nivalis
TAGGCTTGTATAGAGCCGTTTAACGCACAATTGTGTAAGAAAAGAACTCTGGCCTAGTTGTGTATCGTTAGGAAAGAAATAAATTTTGGGGAATGAAAGGGAAATGGGGTGTTTTGGACTGTTGCTGGTGATGCTGCAGTTGTTGTCTTTTTGTTTTTGTGTAAGGGAATTTAGGAGAAAAGTAGTGTGTTGTCTTTTGTCTTTATGTTTATGATGATGACACGGAGGAGTATAATTTGCTATGAAGAAATGAATTGGATGAGGTAGAGGAAATAGAAGGAAACTAAATGGAAATTCCTGGAGAAAGAAATTTTCTTGGAGACAAAAAAGAAGAGCTTCTTGCTGGGCAATTATTCCAATTTGTTTTACTGTTAGAAAACTTATAAAGCGGTTTAGGTACGGCACGACGTATGAGTGCAGTAAACAGTTTGCAGGATAATTTATGATTGCATTAAAATTTGTGAGACAAGGAATTTAGGGAATTTGTAACGGAGTAATGGGAAATGGACAAGGCGGAAAATAAAATGTCTATTTTAGAATTTGGAACGCGTACATACGCTCATAAAAAAGAAAGAAAAAGGACAAAAAATTGGTGTGATGATGATCATGATGATCATGTGAAGAGGATGCTTTGCACAGTTAAATATAATTTATGCTGGGGTGGTGGTGTAAGTAAGTAAAGTAATGTGTTATGGATGCTGTATTTCTGACTCCTTTTGTTATTTTTGTTATTTGACACCCAGTTAGAGTCTGAAAGGCGAAGAAGAGGAGGTGTGTTTTTTGTGAGTAAAGTATGGTATGTGTGAAATGGTACAGTGGGAGAGGAAGAGGATCCTGCAAACAACTAAAAAAAGCATACGGTTGAGTTGAGAGAGAGAAGAAAAGATGAGAAGTTGCAAAGAAATTAGAGTAAACTGACACTCATTTGCCCCTCTCTCACATCAACATCACAGTACTCACTACTCACACAAACAGCAGTACACATGAAGAGTTTTGAGAATGAAGTAAAAAGTTGAAAAGTTAAAGACAAAAAAAATATTGGAGTGATGATGATGAAGAAGAAGATGAGTTGGTTGAGAGAGAGAGAGGAATACGTTTTTTGCATGGAAAATGGAAACAAAAGTGAGCTCAAAATATACTCTCTCTGGTATCTGGTGCTATGCTGGTGGTAATTTTCTGCATGAAATTTTGGAAGAATGAAGATTACAACTGGTCTGTTTGTACTTTGTGTTTATGCAAAATAGAGAAATTTACAAAGTCAAAAGTGAGGAGAGGAGTGGAGAGTGAAGATGAGAAAGATTTAAAGCAAAGCAGAAAGAGAGTCAAAATATTAGAGACTTTTGGGGCTTTTGAGTCTCTCATTCATAATAAAACGGAATTCAGTATGATGATCATGATCATCATCATTTCATCAGAGACATCATTAGTATGTATATTAGCTTGGCATATATTTGCAATTGAAGGCTGAAAAGCATACAAAAGAAAGAAAAAAAGAAGCCAGAGGAAGAAAATATCACAAGCAGAAGGAAATAAGCATGTGTTCTGTCCTGTCGTCCATCTGATTAGTTTTTTTTATTCTTTTGATGTTGATATCTCTCTCTTGAGTGAGTGTAAGCAAAAGCCTTCATAATTTTT
This sequence comes from Entomobrya nivalis, assembly GCA_034695485.1. Lineage (NCBI taxonomy): Eukaryota > Metazoa > Arthropoda > Collembola > Entomobryomorpha > Entomobryidae > Entomobrya > Entomobrya nivalis. The sequence continues at coordinate 1,636 of JAQFZH010004252.1, forward strand.
TTTTGGAGGTTTGTATGAGAAATAGTAAATCAAGAAGGAAAGGATTTATGTTGAGCAGTGTGGATTGTGGATTATTATTTGTTTGTGTTCTATTTCCTAAATTAAATAAACAAAAAAAGCATACGCAAGCAGAGCATAAAATACCAAAAAAAACAAAATCAAGTTTAGTATAAACGAGAAAAACTGTTTTTTTTGTTGAAAAATAGAAGAGTTGATTACGTTTTTGGGAGACAAGAAGAAGCCATTGGAATGCTAAGAGAAAAATAGAGAAAAAATGATTAAAAGCTAAAGCCATATTATTGCAAACAAGCCCAAGTCAACGTTTTGTTGTACTCGACAGAATTGATATACACGAGGATAAGCCAAGCAAGCCAGAAACAAATAAATTAAGGGGAAATGTACAAGAGAAAGACTGAAGGAATATATGGAAAGGGGGGATAGAGGAGGACAGGAGGTGGCTTGATCCTTTTAATCTAATCCAATTTTTCGAATTACATGTTGTTACGCGCATACAAAATTGATTTGAATGAAAAACGAAAGAAAAAAATATGTTGGATTGGTTTCGCTGCTTTAATTTTTTTATGCTATTATAATGATGGAACATGGAACTATTGTGGTGGTTGATATGATATGCATTGCATGCTTGTTTTTGATGATTGGATTTGATCGCTCGATGCGGATCATGAAAGAGATTAAAAAGTACATTTGTGTCATTTACTTTTTAAATGCAACTTTTGCGACATGTGGACGGAAATAGTTTGTCAGTTTGTTGACTGTTGACTGCAGTTGCACACACGCGTGCGAGAAATGGAATGGAAAAAGGAAAAACAGAGTAAACAAAAATGTTGAACAAGAGTTTTGTAAAGGAAAAAAGATGGGTTGACTTAATGAAAGGAATCCCCCAGAGATTTTTGCAGATAGAAGAGGGTTCGTTAGTTTGAGAGAGTTGGAAGGAAAAGTGAAGACATTTCCAAAGGGAAATATATGTTATTATTCAGAGATTTTTTAAAGAGATATGATGATACGATATGATATTTATAAATGCTGTTGTGACGGCGTTAAGTAAACAGTTATGCAAAAAAAAACTGACAGCAAGAAGAAGAGACAAAGTCAAGCTGAATTCCTTTGAGAGAGACTACACAAGCTTGACTGAAAATTGAGTTCAAAATACCCCCAAACTACCAGAACAGATGGATCTTTTCAACAACACGAGGAGTAAAAATACTTGAATAGGTAATTAAAAGTTTTTTTCTCGTCAAAATGCAGTTTGAGTTAAGGCACTTGACAAACTGCGTATTTGATACGCAAAAAGTTACACCAGTGTAACTTCTCATTATCTTGATCGCCAAAAGCATCCCATTAAATTTTGCTAGAAAAATAAGTGGTGTTTAGAAATATGTTCACAAAGTAATATCTCATTTGAAGTGAATATTATTTTTTTAATTGATTTATGAAATGATTGATGATAATATGATATTTATATAACTACATAGTGCACATATATTTGAATGACCACGTTCAAAGACCGCGACATACAACAACTAAAAAGAAACAACTGCTGACAACTTTGATGATACCATTTTAGGAAAATAATGGAAAATAATATCATAATATGATTTAAAAATCAAAAGTACTTATCAAATGTTGTTTTGATAATCAAAGTTTTTGCACTTTACACGCCATTTTTTTTAAATTTTGCCTACCTTTTAAAAATTAACATGTCAATAGATAGCATAGTCCACCTTACTGCAGTTGTGAAGTAAACTGAAATTGGAAAGGATAGAGGATAGAGTAGAAGTGAATGCTAAACGAGTAAAATCGTAAAAATTTCAATTCATAGGCTAAAACGATGTTGTATAAAACGCAGCTGGATCTACATGAAGGCTCTCCGTTATTAATTATGCCAAAATTTAAATCAGAATGTTTTCGAAATAGCTTAAAATATCGAAGAATAAATTTGTGGAATAAACTTCCTAAGGATTTGGATGTAAGTAATGTAGGATTAAACAAATTTTTAAGTGTTGTTGATAAGGCTTTTTTCGCGAGTTGAAATATGCTACTTATACATACAGTTATATATAATTATTAGTTAGTAAATTATCTATGTAATCCCTTCACCTTAAGACAACAGAATTGTTGTACATGTACACAATGCTGAAAAGGCAAGAAGCAAAAGAATAAATTCAAATTCAAATGAACGAAAATGTAGTAATAGCTTGACCTATGATCTGCTGTACGGTACTGGTACAAAATAAAATAAATTGCAGTGACACAATTAAATAGCATTCCGTTGTATAATTGTAAACAACATTTGCCTTTGATCTTCTTTATAATTTATGCACGAATTAATTCGTTAATTAGTTTTAGTTCCAAGTAAAAGCACAGAACTCAAAAAATCAGCATATCTTCCTATCTACCTACGACACGCGACAGAGGACGAGTCAAGTGAATGCATTTTTATGAGCCTTTCGATTCCATTTTTAGCTCCATGCAATAGTTATAAAAATTACTGCTCTTGAAACTTTGTAATGTAAATATTTTAAACGGTACTTCAGTACTTTATTGTCATTTCATTTCAATTTAGACTTACAGCTGTACACATGTTTTATCATACATTTTTTTCTTTTCATGTTGAGGTACTAACGAAGCAGCATAGCACTAGTACTTTAATTAAGTAACATATATTCTCTATACAATTTATACCATAAGTATTTTTGAGGGTTAATTCTTGAACGAAATTTTTTACACAATGACTTCTGTCACGACTTTCTTCATTTCCATTTGTTTTCTGCACCGCTAAGCATTTAACATTTTACTTGTTGTAACATAACCCTGTGACATGAATGACTTTCTTAATTTAATATAGAAAGTTCAAAGAAAAAAACAAAGCAAGCAGAGGAACATCGTCACAAATAGAATAGTACAATGACTTATGACTTATCTGATAACAAACCTAGATAACAGAAAATTCGTGTCACCAAAGTTTTTTAAGGGTTTGTGGGAACGCATATTTGTCAAACGCATGACTAGTAGAAATTCGGTTCTCGATTTTCATGTCAGCATTCCATCTTGTTTGAAATGATTAAATAATAGGTAATTATTTTTAAACGTTTAACGCAACTATGAGAAATAATGATGAGCAAAGTATCTTGTAGTGAAAAGCGTTAGTTTATAGTACAGAGTATATTCATTTGCTTAGTTTTTTGTATTGTACATAAAACACATATACACTTAATCTCATAAACACTTTACTTTACAAGGTAAAAGTACAAAAAAAACTTTTAGGGGGCTCGTTTCTGGTATACCTTTTGGATAATTATTTTACTATTTTTCAATGTTTTGAAGTGTAATCTTCTGAAAAACGTTCAATGTAAGGTTGTTGGATAATTCTATGTAATGTTGGTATTTAAATTTGTCTGAATATTTATAAATTATTGAGCTTATACAATAATCAGTCTGGTGAAAGGAGCAAAATAAAAAGAGAAAATTACAGATTTATCATTTTGCCCCTGAAACCAGTCTGATCACAACATAAAATAAAATTATTTGTTACATTTTTTCTCTTTAAATTACTTATCCGAGATGTACCGAATTTAATGTTAATTATTTTGAATTTTGATTTGTAATCGTATCGACTTTCATTTTTTAAGACTAGAATAATTTATTGTGATCACAACTAAACTTACATACATATCACTATGCTATATATAGTCTACTACAAAAAAATGCAATCCAGTTTCAAAAAATTGTATACACAAAAAAACGGTGTAATAATATGGTAAAATACTTAATGGTAAAAATTATGTCATCAGACAGAGGAGACAATTTAAAAGGAAACACGATACACATGAGACACGCCCCGACCACAACCAAAAAAAGGAAAAGAGTGAAAGGGATTTAGACAGGATGAATCCGACGAGACGACGAGGGTAACAGGAGTAAAATCTTGATTTGATTGCTTTATGTGTTGTTGCTTCCACACAATTCTTTCAAAACTACTTTTCTTTATAAAAAAAGAAATAGCTTTATGTCTGTTGTAAATGTCACAATGGATTGAAAAAGTATTTTCTTTCTTTTTCTGTAAAACGAAATTGACATAATCAAAAAAGAAATCTTTGAAACATTTCAGGTCTTTTTCAAAATTGATCTTTTTTATGTGGATCGCTGTTTCGGTTATTTCTCCGAAACTAAATGTAGGTTGCTTTAAAATATTTTCGTTTGAATTGCAATCAATTAGTTGTGGTGGTTGTGTGATTGGGTTGGGGAATTACATAAATTATTCTACTCATCATCCAGTGAGAACTGATTGACTAAAATAGTAATCTGTACACTATAAGAAGGTAAAAGCAGATGAGATGAGACAGATCTGAGGAAAAAAAAGTTTTAAAATACATTTATTTATTTTGAAGTGCCATTTTTGTAAGGATACATATTTATACAAATATTCAAAATTAAAAAGTTAAATGTAAACTTACCTATTTAAATGATTTTTTAAACTGAGTGAGAAATTGAGGTTATTTACTCGACTTTGCCTTGAGCAGCTTGACTCTTTCTGCGAGCAGCCCAACCTACATAAAAAGAAGATTCCAATGATTAATTTCAGCATTTCAACGACATTTAAAATAAAAAATGCATATTAAACGTTCTCAGAGATGATAGATTCATCCACGTTCAGTGTGCAGTCGTTGTCAATGTGTGAATTAAGCATACAAAAAAGGTGAACTAAAAGATTGAAGTTACCTGTGTAGATTTGTTTCTTTGGTGGTTGGTACTGTCCATGTGTATTCACCTCCCCGACCACCTTCACCTTAAAAGGGCTGTCTTTTATTGGCTCCCCATTAAATTTCAAATTGAGGATGTAGTTTCCAGGCGCATAAGGCTTCCAAGACACGTCTATGTCCCCAGTCTCCTGATGATCAAATTCAATTTCTGGTTCGGAGGGTCCATCAATAGCAAATGTTAGTCCGTCCACAATCTTTGCCCCTACTTTGAAATCTTCAAGGTACACAGTGAATCTACATTTTGAGCCTAGAAATAGCATAAAAATCCACAAACAAATTAAAATACCAATTACATATTTTCTATATTGTGCACATTCAAAAAATTCTGTATTGAATCATCTCAAATGTAGTGCGTGACATAAAAAAGCCATCTGGAATTGATAAAGTCACGGCCTTGTTGAAAGAATGCGCAGTAAAAGGATTCCAAGTTTAATTGCATGATTTGATATGATACAAAAATTATTACTTTTTATACGGTTTAAATAAATTTTTATCGTTTTGTTTGTAATCCTAATAATTGAGCACGACGTAAAATTTGATATGGGAATAGTTGCATTTGAGCGGGGAGAAAGCATGCAAGGTCTTTGGTCTGTCTGTCATCAACTTAGGCATACATGAACTTGACGCATGCCAGTTCCATCAAAACCGATTTGCATCACACAAAGAGCAAATGGTGAATGGGTGAAAAAAGAAATATGGAATATTCTCTAATGTTATTTTTGAGAAAGATTTGGAAATTTTTCTATTGATATTCAGGATAAGATCTTGCATTGCATTTTCAATTTTGGCTTGTCTGCGTGTGTCTCTGGTAGGTACAAAGAAGAAAAGAAAATATACAGAGAGAATTTTGACAAAAAATATGTATAAAAGTATTTTAGATGAGAATGGCGAGAAGGCAGGAAGGAAAGGGTGAAACTGTTATTGCAATTTTTTTCAAATGATATGTGTTATTGATGATGATGATCAAGATGATGACGATGACGACTCGGATGGTTGATGGTGATCCACCAAAAAAGCTCAATTGAAATTTATGGCTTGTATAAATGCCTTGTGTAATGTGTGTTTCTTTTTTTATAGCTGTGTGGCAGTGTGTGAGTGAGATTTTGTGGTGAAAAGTTGAAAGAAAAAATGCAGTGAAGTACAAATACAAGGCACACACACTACACTATTATAGCTATACTCACAAGTTCGTTCTTAAAATGGGTATTTTTGGCACATAGGCCATAAATGCCACAAGAGATGATGGTGTTGCAGCCACAACAAATAATAAAGAATAAAATAAAAGTTAAATGTCTTCTAGAAAAAATATGTTTAGTTCTTTTTTTATTGCTTTATGTATTTCTCTAAGAGTAAGAATGGTTGTAAAAATGTGGGTAAAGTGTATATTTTTATGGGAGGGATGCATAAACTAAAACAAAAAACGTTTATATGTGTATAATATTTTTAAACAGAGAAGTAAGTGTACATTTAAGAAGTTAGTAATCGTTTAGAAAATACAATAAAATTTTGGGAAGGAAAATATTGTAAATTGGTTTCGTCTGGAAATGGAGGAGGTATATTTATTTAGGGAGTATGTTTGCTTTGAAATTTATATTTTGAATGGAGGATATAGTTGGAATGCTGATTTGTGAAGAAAAGTATATTTTAAAATGTTTTGCAAACGAAACGTTTTGTTGAAGGATGCAAGTTTTATGGAAAAGGAAAATGTATTTCCGTTGTTCTGCTTTTTATAAAGTCGTAAATTCAAAAATATGCTGCTATTCAAAGGTTATGATTGCAAAATTGTAGGACCAGTTGATTTAGTATTTAAGTCCAATGAGCAAATGGAAATGGACTACAACATTGAGTAGTATTTATGTAGAGAATTTTCTAGAATGGTAATAAATATAAATGACTCGAAAAGAGTTTTTGTGAAACATTTTTTTTTAATGAAATTAATATGCGAATGTTTTAAGTGTTTTCGAAGATAATATATAAGTAACGTTTTGTGTTTGTTTAATGGTGGAATGCAATACAGCTTGTCTTGCATGTAAATAGCGAATGGCTAATAAAACTGTTTTCTTACAACGTTTTTTGCAATATCTGGTGACATGTTTATGAATCCGGAAGGATGAAGAGGACATGAGTGTAAGAGAAAAATTATCGCATAAAAAATTCAACAAAGAAAATTTACTGAGCTGAGTGAAAGAAAGTGTGAATGTAATGTGTACAGTAAGCTTTGGTTATATGCATATGCAATCCTAACGTAATGATAATGCTAACAATCAAAAAATGCTATCGCGTTTCCGAAATTATTTTTGATAAAAAAAACATTTTTAAGTTGGTATGCATAGTTAGATTTAATTGTACTTTTGCAACTCCGCTTAAACTTTCGTTTGTGAGGAGCAATTTTTGCAACTCTATCAGATAGAGTCAACCAGGACGAATAAAATATTAAAATAGTACGTTTGGACAATTTAAAAATTTAAGGATAGCGAAAGGACAATTCTGACTGAAAGCTGTAAACCATATTTGTAAAACAATGATATGATGTCCAACCTGTTATTCCAAATGTAAGACCTCCACCGTGAGCCTCGACGGTCGCCATATTTAAAGATTTGTAAAGTTCTTCAATTCGAACAAACTGTTCTCTCACAAAAATCCAATGATTTAAAAATCTTCTTTCTCTTCTGCTTAATTACCGAAGCACTCTTCCACTTTAAAAGTACTTTCCCTCAAAAAGTTAAAGTGAAATCACTGACTTGATTTTCAAAAATTTCAAATCTTTTTCTAAAAAGCAGAATTCAGTTGGTTGTACTGTTGATAGTAAAATAAATTTTACAAGTTTTGTTTTTAGGCTCAACTTTTTCTTTCTGAGAAAAAGGACGCTCTCTCTGTTCAACAAGTCAACAAGATGAACAAAGACTTGCACAAAAAGTTTTCACTTGTATTGTATTTGGTATTGCACAACCACTCGCCTTTGTTCCTCTAATGAAAATGAGCCGTTGGTGGGAGACAACAACGCATCATAGTAGCACTTCAAAACTGCTTCTCACTCTCTCTCTCTCTCTCTCTCTCTCTCTCTCTCTCCGATGCTTTTTCTTGGTGCGATCTGATCTGCGATGTGAGATGTAAGCTATTAAAAAAGTATAAAGTATGCTACATAGTTTGCGATATGCTTCTTCTCTCTCCATCCAAATAGCAAAAATTTATATTATTATGATGATGACGGTGATACCACAACATAACACCAACAGAACTATCTAGAGATCTAAAGCAAATACATTTTATTTTTTTTGCAGGAAGGATGACACTATCACCCAAAACACACACTATTTACCAAGAAAAAAAAATATACATGGAATGGGAATCTTTTTTGGATCGTCATATTAAGATTATTAGATCACAAGAGGATTCGGATGACTATGACTTTTGTATATACGACAGATAATATGATAGTCACTCGTGCGATGACGATCAGATCATCAACAAGAAATATGTCCACCCTTCTTTTTTATCCTCTTTTTAAAAATATTCTCAAATCCAAACTATTTTTTCAGAAGAAGACGAAGAAAAAAACAAACGTGCAAAAAATAAGTGGTACGTGGGTGCAAACCGAAAAAAAAAGAATAAAGGAAAGTAAAATGCATATACAAAAAAAATAACAGAAAAAGAAAACAAGTCAATTTACTCTAAAATAATATAATATTCCAACAAACACAAAACACTCAATGTAAAAAAATTTAAATGTGGTGTTTGCTCTTATTTTTTTATAATCCACAGTAATAAAAAATGTTTTTTATCGGTTCTTTATTCTGAAGAGAAATGTATACAAAATATTCCAAATTCTACGACAAATTTAAATGAAAATCATATGCGAAAAGTGGAAGAAGAAGAAGAAAAAAGGGTTAAAAGGCGAAATTATTTTTTTCCTGCGATTTAAAAAATATAGTGTATGCATCAGTGAATATGATGACTTTCTACACAGTCATACATTGAACATCAGTTAGGATATTAATAATAAAAAAACATATTTTTTTGTTAAGGAAGAATGAGCAAATGGAATGGATGGAGGGAGATGGAGACGATGGAACGCGCGTGGTGAATTGCTATATTGCTCTTTATTTTTGCAAATTGCCAGATATATTGAGATTCTTGGTCTGATCCTGAAAAGTAATATTCTTGTGTTTAAGATAAGGAATCTATGCACTTTTAGGATAAGAGATTATTGAAAAAAAAGAAACGAGGAGGAAGGAGAGCGAGCATATGATGATAATATGACGGTATTATATCCAAAATCCAATCCAATCCACAAATGATATTAGTTTTCATGCACAAAACGCATAATATCATCAAGTGTAAAAAAATGTAACATTTTTTTTCTCCTCTACTCTCACAACTCAACTCACCCTGTTATATTTACTACGTAATGAATGATGATGGTATCATGGTTTAAAAAGCTGAGAAAAAAAGAGATGAATATTAATATGTATGTGTAATTTTTTCGCAAAAGTGTGGGTTGATGATGGGGATATGTATGTGCCTACGTGAATGCATAGCAAATTTAAACATCTTATTAATATATTGCGTACTTACTCTGAAAAAAAGAGAAAGGTTTCTTTTGTGAAAATTATTTCAAGTTTTTTGGGGATCAGGATCATCAGAGGATCAACTCAGTCTAGTTTTTTTCCTTCTGTAAATATTTGATTTTTTTCGCTTAGACAAAAAAATATACAAGATAAGACCATGCAACAGGCAGGTTGGCTCGTTTGGTTTGGCTTTCCAGAGAACGGCTACGGGTAATATTATGTGGCGTGTGTGTATATTTTTTGAAATTTCCTACACAGAAAAATTGTAAAAATGCGTTTTATTATTATGATATCATGTAATATGCTTACTGAATATATTGAAAATTGTGCGACTGCGACCGACATAAAGACAACCGAATGTATTGATGTGATGCGATGCGTCTGAGGGAGAGAGAGTTGATGATGCTGATGATATGATTATTTATTTAAAGTCGACACCAGAAATAAGCGCTGTTCTTGTTGAATATGTGTCTGTTACGACGATGGCGGGCGTAATAAATAAATATATCGATATATGTATAATGTACACACACTATATTGACTGTATATACATTTTGTGGACATGTGAAAGCTCATGCAGTATTTTTCCTTTTGCAATAAATTCGAATTTCAATATCAGCAATAAAAAGTGGTTGACTTTGACATGATATCGCTAATCATCATCAAGTCAGTAATCACACACTGTACTCAAAGTAATATCAATCCATGTTCAATGTCTTGTATACCTAACCTTTAAAGCGACGAAGACGATGATGGTGGTATTGGAATGTATGGTGCTGGTGGTGGAAGTGGGGAAAGGGGGTAAAATGTGGTTCCTAATGTAAGCAAGTTTTGCAAGAAAAGTTTTATTTTTTTCCGAAGGTTTTCATTTTCACAGGGTCAGAGTCAAGATTACTTAGTACTCTGGCGACTGACAAAAATATAGCTAGGAAGTAATAAGATTTGAGAGAATGGATGTATTTTTAGTATTTTATGCATGTCTAGATCACCAAAAATATCAGATTTGATTTGAATTTTTTTGTAGTTTATTATCTTTCCCTCTTGGACGACTACTCCATCTCGAATCGGGAACAAGCCCAAAATCTGTACAGAAACTGAATATCCTTTTGAAAAAAATGTTTCCACGAACTCTTTCTTGAACTTGTTTGAGCAAAAAAATGTATTTAAAAAGCAAGTTGGAAACAACATTTTTACGATGGGAGACGATGATGATGATGATTATGATGATCAGGTTTTTATAAGAAATGGTCACATGGCTGTTGAAAAAGTAGGTAGTGTAATTTTGATGATG
>JAQFZH010004253.1:0-12273 GCA_034695485.1 Entomobrya nivalis
CATGTCGCACAAACTGCACTTGTGTGTTTTATTTGATCCGTGTCGCATTACATGAAGTTTATAACTAGCTTCCCACATGAACGACTTTCCACAGAGGTTGCACTTGTATTTCTTGATGTTAGGGTTGTGCTTTATATTTATGTGACCTTTTAGGCCATTTGGCGAAGAAAACGATTTGAAACAATATGCACACTTGAATGTTATTGTCCCAAGATGAACTGTGTTAAGATGCTGTTTTAAGTTCATTTTACTTGATAATAAATGTCCACAAATTTGACATGGATGTTTCTCTCTTGGTCCGTTGTGAAATGTTTTGATATGGGTAGATAAACTACCAAGGTAGCGAAATGACTTGGAGCAAAATTTACATTTAAACTTTGGTCGTTCACCAGAGTGAATATTTCGGATGTGATTTGCAACAGTGACTTTACAGGAAAACGTTTTTGAGCATTGGTGGCATGGGAAACGGGTTGTTTTTTCATGTTTTGTTTGTATGTGTGTCTTTAAGCTGGATTTAGTTGAAAACGTTTTATTGCACTTTTCACATTCGAATGCAGAGCCAGTAATTTTCTTACTTTTACTCATTTTGTTTAACAATAGTTTGGTAAAGGGGTGAAAACTTCTTGCCGTAGTAATTCCGACTTTTCAACAGAGTTACAACAGAATTAAGCACGACATATATTTTATGAGAACTGATTGGAAATATGCAGTGCAGCTATTCTCTAAGAATTTTGTTTTTTTCTTTAGGCTGTATGATATAATTTAGTATTGCAATAAAAAGTGTAAGATATTTGTACACAAATTACTTGACTAACAATTATCGTAATAAACTTGAATATTATACTTAAACTCGTGATTTTGATTATTCAATCGCTATTCATTAAAAGAACTGAATGAATACTTTTTGGCATGCGAGTTGAAGAACAAATAATCACTGAGGTCTCTATTCCAAATATTTGTTCTGAAACATACCGCGAATATTATAAAAGAAACCTTTATTTTTAGGAACGGGAATATAATGAATTGAACAGTTGCAAGTACAACAAAGGATTCCTGAACAGATACATGTATGCCTCTAAAACATTGTAATACAAGACACCATTCAATGCAGTGCATTTAAATACGTGTTGTCAACAAAAGTATCATCGAGGCAGTATTTTTGGTAGTAGCAATAAACGACTACTTTACAATCGTTAGTTTTAATACGCATACCTAAATTTTACCAGAATGTATACGTGCATACGTGCATATCTTTGTACATATATTAGCAACCAAATACATATATGCATGTACAGGATTTCAACTAGAGTTTTAAGTGAAGAAAATCTAAACTTTTGTATGCAAAGGAAAAAGGAGATGCAAGTAGATTTGTTGTTAATATTGAATGCACATGATGTAGCTACGTGGTTTATGAAGTACTTCATAGACGGCAAAAAACACGAAGCATACCATGTATCTTAACGAATAACAATATATTAAATAGTCCATTTTTGGTCAAAGGTAAAGGCTCACATTTGTCATATAAGCACTATTGTATCACGTCTACACCGTAAGCATGTACGTCTTCATATGTATATTTTATATGTTCATAATCACGACGGATTTTGATATAAAACATTTTCATTATGCTGTAAAAACCTTCCAAAGTCCATATTTTTGAGGCAACGACGATTTTCAACACATTTTATAATACGGCTCCAGTATTCAGTTGGCATTTAAAGTTGAAAAATAAATGAAAAACAGCCGTTCCAATGAAACCTGTTTAATGTTATTCCTATAATCATTTTTTCTAGAAACCCCTCAAATCATGAATTAAATTACATAAACGATTGTGCATTTTAAAATTTAATTGATGTAAAATTTTATTACTGAACGTTATCATGAAGCACAAATATACTAAAATTATAAATATTTGCACTTAAAGTGTGTGTTCATTGTCACTTATTCTCAGTGACATAAGAGATGGGGTTTGTTTGCCTTGAAGGAACTATATGCTAAATTGTTATGAGCATTTCAATGTGTAATACATATGTAGGTATTAAAATAAGCAATCGGTATGTTTGTCTTTGAGAAAGCATGCATCAAATATTCAGCTTTCATTTCGGTACCTACCTATACAAACAAACAAAGACGCATAAACGCAAAGCATACCTGCAAATGCTATGTTTAAGCTATTGATGTCTGAATTACTACATCAAATATATGCATGCACAGTTTTTAAGTTTGAGAAGATATTTGTAGTGTCTTTTATATTACGATAACTGAACATGTGTTAAACCCTTTAATTATTAATTTTTTACAAAAAGCAGGATTTTCTATAACATTTATTTAACGTAAAAATATTTCCTGTTTCTTTTCCGCATCATACGTTTCATTTTTTCAGACATGGATGTTTTAGCACATGCTCTTATATTTATGCACTTTAAATGATGATATTTTAGGGTAGTTAATTTTCATTTATGTTTTATCGAATGCATAGCATGCAGTATTTAGAATACTCATTGGTCAACTTGGCAGCTAGAGTATTATGTCTTTATTTGGAAGTTTGGTTTTGTAAAATCATCTTAACTGATGTAAGCCTACAACAGCAGCACATATATTATACACTATCCGTTAATATGTTAACTTGCCCTTAGGGTACCTAAAAATCATATTTCTCTGTAATCAAGTATGCATACTTCCGCAGATATGTATTCAGAAGCAAGCATATTTAACCATCAAGAACATTTATGCATGTAAAGGATAAATTTGAGATACTAAAATAGTGAACATAAAGGTTACCTCGACATCAACCCCTTTCATGTGTGAAAAGCAAATGATAATACCATTCTTGTTATTTTAGAAACATGAGCATGCGCTATTTTATATAAAGATATTTCGTCGAAATATTTTACCAGTTTCACGTAAGTGTCTTAAGTTTTCATCATTCCCTTTAAAGCCGTACACAACTCATCTTACTTTAGACCCAATTGTCAAGTTTTTAGAACTATAATTATTTTTACTTTAAAGTCGACTTTGAAGAGAGAACATGTTTTGACAACACATGTGCTTCCTGAAATACTAAAAAAAATATTCAAGAAAAACATATTACGCCACAGTGGAAACAATTGCTCTCCAACAAAATTATTATCAACAATGAGCTCCGAAATTATTTCAAGCGAGGTATGTGTTATAGTACCACAACCATTATTACGAGTTTTTGAAAACCATTTAAGTTTGCGGTACAACGTAGAAAAAACGGTGAAAACTTGCTCCAAACAAGAATACATTAAAAAATATATTTTTTTAAATTTACAGCTTAATCATGTTGAAAAACATCGTTTCACATGGAAAATTAACAAGTTTCCTACTGCAAGATCAATGATCGACGGAGAGATTCGATCAAACTTAAAAGTTGGTTCAAAAATTGGATTACCTTATGATTGTGAGTGGACATGCAGCCTTATCCGGTCTCCCGGTAGCTCTTATTTGAATACCATACGAATCGAGCTTACGAATAAACCAATCAATCTTCAAGAGTTAAATGCGATATTTCGGGTCCAGATTAAAACCCGCCATATCGAAAAGCTCTTATACTACGACTCAAAAGCCAGTAAGCTGTGTTAACACAACAATACATTATTGCATTGAAGTTCCTCTGTTAAATTTTTTATTTCTTAACATTTTTGTTGCAAATTCAAGGTCCATTGATAAACGTCGTGGAACAAAACTGGACATCTAAAATAATTGCTTCGGCAAATATTGCAAATCTACCATTAGAGAAGGGAAACCTAGAAGTCGAAATTTCATTAAAAATGCATTCCCCAAAATACAAAACAGTTCCTGAGATACTTGCCAAGTATCAGATACAGTTTACCGCCAAACTGCAATCTGATTTTGCGAACATGCTCAGAACATCAGCTCTACGTCAGCCGGATTCTCCCACAGTGATCGTTTGTAAAGGAGATATCACAACATTTCCAGCCAACCGTGGAATGCTTGCTTCAAGAAGCAACGTATTTATGCGCATGTTTCAATCCAAAATGAAGGAAGATAGTTTAGGAGTAGTGAAAATTGCAGACGTGTCATCTGCTGTGATGAAAATTATTTTGCATTTTCTGTACACTGGAACTCTTCTCGAAAATTGGAATATTGTTAATACTGACGAGCTTCTCTACGCCGCTGCAAAGTATGAAGTGCAGGATCTTTTGGAATTCTTAGACGTTGTCATCGGACAAATTTGTACTGTTGATAATGCTGGCAAGTTGATGAACTTGGCTAAAAAATTGAATTTGAAACGTGCAGAAAAGGACCTGTTCAATTTTATCAACACTGCTCCACGTAATTTTGAGCAGTTGGAAAACATTATGACTGATGCAACATCGAATGTATGTTTTGTACGATTATTTTCGGACAATTGTATAATTCAACCAGTAATGGGCGAAAATGAAGAAGTTTTTAATGACTGTTTGGAAGAAATTGATAGCGATTAGTTGAGATTACCTTAATAACAGGCATTACAACTATAGTTTAAGCGTAGCCATTCTCTGCTCATAAATTACTTGTCTTGTTCCAATATTTTATGTTATTGTTATGCAATCAGAAGACATTTGTTCAACGCAATTTGTCGGTATCTTTGAAAATTATTATAACTTTATAAATTAGCTAGAATTTATCTAAACCAGCGTTACAAAAATTATAAGCCGACAAATACATTTATAAAGAACGGACATCTTAGTAGTTGTGTGGTAATTTAATATAAATAGGCAAATCTACAAATGATTTTGACTAGAATCTGAAGTTAAATGTTTTTGATTTCTTGTATTGATGCTCTCTTGTATTTCTAGTGGTGTATGCTCTCATTATGTTATTTGCCCAAAGCGTGTGCCTCTTGAGTAAAACCTGAATGAATGGTGTGTCAATAAATTTATTTTATCTGTAAAAAAGTTAAGGAGAAGTCAAACTGTGCACTATTTTCCTTCATATTACATTTCAAACCGTTCCAACTCAGTTTGAAACCTAAATTTGATAGTTTTGTTCCTAACTAAATCACTAGTTTTAACATACAAACCTAAAACGTTAAAAATGCGTCATGGTAAAAATTTTTGCATTAGGTTAACATTGGCATGTTACCAATCCAATACTTTTAGAATAATATGATCGATTAATTCAAATATAAACTTTCTTGAGAAAAAATTACGACTTTCTAAAGTGCTCACAATTTACCACATATTGGACGTGAAAAAACATTTGCATCGCTAGATAATAAGCTGAAATAAAGAAAGCCAAAAAAGCTGTAATATTTCTCTCAGGCCATAAAACTGAAGTAGGATATTGGTAAATTATGTACTAGTTAATGACCGCCTTCAATATCGATTAGAGAGTAGTCCGCAACTACGAATACGCTCACCTTCATAATCTTAACCATCTTGGTAATTTTGGAGCACACTTTAAGTTTTCGACGGAAAACAAATGTCGATTTTTGACCCATCGACGTAAGACCATAATAAATATTGTAATGTTTTCGCCAAGAAAAGTATTAAAACTGGTAGGGTATTTAATTTATTTATCCATGGTATTTCAAAGGTATCTACGTCATTGGCTTTTGTCGCTCAAAAACAAAAAAATCCACTTCTTTAGAGCAGATTGGTGTAAGGCATAGAAACATTCCGATTCGAAAGTGTTCTAGAAAATAGCTTTTCTTAGTGCTTTTGTGTCAGTTGTGTATTAATTATTAATTACGGGTATAAAAACATAAACGCTAATCCTGATATGTCGCAGTTCTTTATTTCTTTCCTTGCTATAACATTATTAAGTTGGTAATAAGTAACAAAAATCCTTATTTCTAAGAATATTAGTTTTGCTCATTATATTTGATATGAAAACGTCAAATTCCTGTCACGTGAAAATAAAAGCCTTTCGTATGTACCAATTTGTAACCTTAAATAAGCAGGATCACAAACAAATATTGAAAACATTTTTCTGATCTTTGTTTCCAGCCGCTTAGCTGTTATCGGAAATTGTTACAACCTGTCGACCAAGCAGAAAGAAAGTTTTAAAACAAAACAGCAACTTTGTTAGTATTTTTTGTGAAAACTTTTACATTTTTACCTTTTATTTAACTAGACAATCAGCTGGCAAGCTTTCACTTCTCTGAACACTAATATCTTTAATTTATTTTGAAAACTATTTTGAAAACATGCTTTTAATACAAGGTCTCGTAAAAATTGTGAATTTAAACCTTCGCCTTTTCAACCTAGTCGGTTCATATCTATACCAAATGGATCCATTGACATACAAACTAACAACTAATAACTCTAAAAGATTCAAATTTGAAATGCTTTTTAAATGTGTAATAGCTTTGTTCATGTCGACAACTATCATGCTGCAGTTAGTACAGTCTGGAGAAAAATTTCACAATGTGGAAATTTTTGAAGGCATATTTAGTGATGTGGCTATTTACTCATTCCTGCTTTCTTTTTACATTTACTTCACAAGGCGATCCAAAGTTGTGGAAATGTTCAACATGGTTCTTCAGTTCGAAAGGAACCTAATAAATGGTATGTCGAATAAGACAAGCTAATTAAATACGAACTTAGTTTAATATTTTATATGGTACCGTTTGTTACAGAATCATCAGCAGGAACTTACCGCCTTTATTATGAGCCAGGAAAACTGTACCTATCTGTTATAAAAACCTTCCAAATATTCGGTATAACCACAGTGGGTCTTCTACCTTGTCACACTTTACGTTTGTGGCTGAACCCTTGTGTACCACATGCACCTGGATTTTGGCTTTTGAAAGAATGTTCAAAAGTGCTTGAAAACGAAACAGGACAGAACTACTACCTTTTAACTGGATTACCATCAAAGCTGTACTGGACGATAAGTATTGGGTTTTTATATTGGTCGGTTTTTAAAATATTTGCTAACCATTTTTTTGTTGTGAATCAACTGTATTTTCTGGTTGCATTTTCTTTGCGATATTATTTGAGCACACTTTTGTCAAATATTCAGCATCTGGCTAACAAACAACATTGTTTTAAGTTGGTCAAGTTTTACAAGGAACTTCAAATATTGCTTTGCTACTTTAACAAAATCAATGAGGATCGTTTCATATTCACTCTGCTAGGTTTTATTGGAGTGGGTAACGTTATTGGGCAACTGGCCCTTATTACTTGTAGAGCAGAAATGAACTTTATACAGCTTATGATAATGGTGTCGGCTACTTCCCAGTCTTTCGCATGCATATTGTTTGGCTATGGAGCATTTGGGGGAATATATGATGATTCCGCAAAAACTATTGAAGCTTTTCGGTCAATCTTTATTCAGTTTGGAAGTGGTGAAAATCGAATGAGAAAAATATTTCGAAAAACAGTTGGGTCATTTCAGCCGCTTAAAGTGAAGCTTGGATCGGTCAACTATATTGATCGTTTAACTCCTGCAGCACTTTTGAACTTTTTTGTGAATATTCTGGTAAATTTGCTTTTGTTGAATTGATGCAGAATTAGACCCCAGAAAGTACCATTTCTTTGCAAAGTATATATTCTAGGGCAGGGCAGCTTCAAATTATTTAAGCGTATAAAGTATTTATTTAATAAAAATATATTTATCCTACGGTCTTAATTTATTATTATTTATAAATCCTGAACCTTTAGAATTTTTCAGGAGTCGATTTGCAGGATGTCCGAATTTAACATGTAGCATGGGTAGCAACAGTCCACATTTGCATAGATCAAGGCACAGATAACTCATGTGACCCCACCTGACTATATCAAAGTTGTAATGGCAGGCAAGTTGAAGCACAAATAATTACTAAGGAACCCAGTTCAAATATTGATTCTAAAACAAACTGAGAATATTATAAAAGAAACCTTTATTTTAAGCAACATGCATACATATATAGAATTGAGCAGTTACATTTACAACAAAGAAAGTACTCATAAATCAAAAAGCTCATATACATCTTACAAGTATGCGAAGGATTGCAGCAGAGTGAAATGTGTATTTTTCTAAGGGGTTTTAATACGAAACGTTAGTATCAATGCATAAAGTATACCCAGTGTTCACCACAAGTGGTATGAATGTTTATCCTGAAACACAGAGACACCGGTAGCACCTAACTGCTACAACTCATATATGCATGCGTAATTTTTAAAGTACGAGAAGCAACCTGTAGTGCTATATCTATTTGGTACATGTAGATATTTTAAGCCCTTCATATTTTACACATTTGCATGAAGTAGGATACATGACACATCCAATGCACTCATTATAATGTGTTCAGTTGTTCATTTCCTTATCTACATTGAACGTTTCATATTTATTTCAAAGGCACAGATGTCTTCATAAGTGTTCTTTATACCATGCACTAAATGAAGGTACTTTAAAACTATGCCTTTTTCATAATAGTAAATTTTGATTTCTCCTCGTTCGCGTACATAGCATACTTTAAGTATTTAAAGCAACGGCCAATTTTTGCCCTTACTGCATTTGGAGTTTATTTGCTGGTTGGCATTGAAATGAAAACAATTTCTAATAACAATATTTCTTGATCTTTCTATTTGTAAACACTAAAACAATCACACTTGCAATACAGTTTTCGAACTATAGCAAAAAATATAGTGAAAATGGGTTCTAAAATTGTAGCAAGCGAAGTAAATTTTTATATTCCAAATTTTTAAAATACTTAATTAATTCCGTAAAAAATTTCCCAATCATGAATTTATTGTGTATTTAAATCTTACTCTACAGGGTAATCTTACTGAACAGCATCACTTCACCTGGAAAATACCCAATTTTGCTGCCACAAGGACACTTGGTGAGGTTCATGCAAACTTGACAATTGGCTCGAGAATTGGTTTACCACATGATTGTAAGTGGACGTGTTACCTTATTCGGTCTCCTGGTAGCTCATATTTAAACACACTGCGGGTTGAGCTTACCACAAAACCAATCAGTCTAAAAGATCTAGGTGCCTCGTTTCGAGTAATGATCAAAAGACAAAATCTTGACGACTGTTTGTATTACGACTCAAAAGCTAGTAAGTTTTTAACATTTAGCAGTACAAATATTTACGTATTTTCAATTTTTAACGTTATGGAATTTGGTTTCGTGATCAAGGTCCATATATTAATGTGGTGGAACATAATTGGGCTTGCAAGCTAATTGCTTCAGTTTGCATTGCAAACCTACCACTGGATAAAGATGGAAGCCTAGATGTTGTAATTTTGATTAAGCTACACTCTCCAAAATACAAAACAATTGAGGAGACACTTAGCAAATTTAAAGTACAATTTACCGAAAAATTGCAATCTGACTTTGCCATTATGCTCAAAAGTTCAGCTTTACCTCGAGCGGATTCTCCGACAGTAATCGTTTGTAAGGAAGGGGGTACAGAGTATCCAGTTAATCGTGGAATGCTTGCCGCAAGAAGTAATGTGTTTCTGCACATGTTTGAGTCCAAAATGGATGAAGATTTGCATGGAATTTTTGAAGTATCAGATGTGTCATCTGAAGTTATGAACATTATTTTACATTTCCTTTACACTGGAATACTGCACGAAAACTGGAATATTGTGAGTGCAGACCAGCTTCTCTACGCAACGGCAAAGTATGAGATTAGTGATTTGCTGGAATTCTTAGATGCTGTGGTAGGACGAATTTGTAGTATCGAAAATGCTGGGAAGTTAATGCACTTGGCAAGGAAATTCAACCTAAAACGAGCAGAAAGGGATTTGTTTAATTTTATTAAAGTCAAATCGGGTACTTTTGAACAGTTTGAAAAGTTTATGGAGGATGCGAAATCGGATTTAGATTTGGAGCGAATGTTTTCGACCAACTGTGTAATTCAAAATGGGGAGACAAGAAAGAGTGAAGATGATTCGAATGAGTGTTTTGATGAAATCGATAGTGATGAATTAGACTTGTCTGAATAACATGTAAATTGGCCGTGCGCCGTGACGTTGATATTTCCTTTGCACAAAGTTTGGTTAAATGTCACTCAAATTTCGTACACATCCATTTGAATGGGTATTTTATCCGTGTTAATAAGATGGAACCAACCTTAGCAAATCATCACGTAAAAATTGTGGCAACTGACTATTCATATAAATACAGCTTAAATATATAATGATATAATCTTCAGGTATCTTTTATGAATAAATGTATTTATAATCATAAAATAAAATATCAGTGAAAGGATCCTGTAGAATATTACATAATCATTTATATTCACCTCTAAATTGTTTAAAAAAATCTATTTAATTCCTGAAAAGTGTTAAACTAAATTTTTGTATAATGTTAATTTCAAATCCAAATGTATTTTAAATTTTTATATACTGTGTCTTTTGGCAACCATGTAATTATTGGCAGTGATAAACAAAACTTTATCCTTTAGAAATATAGAAATTAAGTTTTTGTTTTTATAATATGGACATATATTTTGAAATTGTTTATATCCGCATGCTAATTATATAAAAAGTTTAGCAACGTTTTTTAAACGCTTTTGTTTCGATAAAACTGATCAAAGAATAATAATTAAAGTATAAAAATAAGTTTTAACAATTTCCAGCCATAACCAAAAAATATCATATTCTCAGTTTCGGAATAATAAGAAATACATTTGTGTTAAGCCTTTCGGGTTTTCTTGTGATTCTAAATTTGTTGATGGATTACGGTAAATATGAATGTAAGTCAACATGCAATGCACTCAAAATATCAAAAAATCCCATATTCTAGGGACAAGACTCAAATATGTATTTGGAATGTTGCTTGTTGGTATATAAAGTGCACGCTGTCCTTTCATACATATTAAAATGTAAGATAATATGTCAACGCAAACAACACATGCATACAAAAACAATGTTGACAAATGCTGACTTAAAAGCTGAAAAAATGTTTAGGCATACAAATAAAGGAATGATATTATCCCTTGTTGAAAATTATCCTGTTTGTACTTTTGTACCTATCATTTACAATCGTTTAGATGGGCCAGTGTGCATTATGTATAGCACCACTTAGTCGCACATCATGCAACAGCAAAATTGCTTTCCTGACTGTGTTGGTGTGCAACATATTCTTTAGCTTACATTGTATGATCTATTGTAAAAGTTAGCCCATAATCTGATATGTACATAACCTGTGCATGAACAGGCTTGTATTCTGTATGTATGTAAAACGAAGCCGGACTAGTGAAATTGCAGTATTTTAAACAAGATGTAAATGCACATAAATGTATCCAAGTATCAACGTAGTGAAAAATACAATCACTGCAAAAAGGACCCAACTCCCAGTTGGCTTTCTAAAATTAATGTTTCCTTTAACACATTCTTTCTTAATTTTATTTGCTCACCAAAAAACTGGTTAAAACGCCCGCAGACGGATAACTCTATCGTTTTGTAAAAAAATATTAACGGGTTTTGCACTGATCTTTCTAAATCACGTTTCCCAAAATGGAAACGCAAATTGTTTCAAACCAGGTATATTTTGTATTCACAAATTATTATTATACTTATTGTCAGTTACTTTTTGACAAGCTAGTGGTCTATCATTTTGTGTACTTTTTAAATTTACAGGTTATTCTTACGGAACATCATCGATTTACATGGAAAATATTCAACTTCGTTTCCACTAAGACACTGGGGCGGGAGGTTCGAACAAACTTGAAAATGGGTGCGGAAATAGGATTACCATATGATTGTGAATGGACATGTTGCCTGGTTCGATCTTCTATGAGCCCCTATCTGGATACATTTAAAATCGATCTCTCAAAAAAGCCCACTAATATTAAAGCCATTAGTGCTTCATTTCAAATCCAAATCAAAAAATTCAAGCAAGATGACATAATGTATTACGACTCAAAAGCTGGTACGTAATTTACACTTTAGTTTTGATAACAATGTGATCTTATTTAAAAATTAAATTAACTTTTTCGTGCTTATTTAAGGTCCTTTTGTTAACATGATTGAAGAAAATTGGGAGTGTAAACTGATAGGACCGAATTTTGTTGAGCATCTTCCACTGGACGAAGAGGGAAGCCTGGAAGTTGACATTTTGATTACACTACAATGTCCAAAGTACAAAAATATAGATGAGATACTAAACAAATTCAAAATACAGTTTATTGAAAAGTTGCAATTCGACTTTGCAAATATGCTTAACATGTCATCACCACCTTGCCTGGATTTGTCCACGGTAATCGTGTCTAAAATTGACGGTACAGAGTTTCCAGTTCATCGTGGAATGTTAGCAGCAAGAAGCAACGTATTTTTGCGCATGTTTAAATCCAAAATA
>JAQFZH010004254.1:0-12270 GCA_034695485.1 Entomobrya nivalis
GTTTGAAAAAACGAAACTTGCTACCCAGTCAATGAGGAAGGGGAGAAGTGGGAGATCGGCTTCCACCGACAATACATGATATAACATTTGTTCAAAATCATTGTGTGTATTCTAAATCTATCGACGAATACATTAAACAACAAAAGCTTACAACATCAGCAACAAGAAAATATAGTTTCTTATTGTATAAAATTATGCAAGTGTATTTATACGACATTCAAAAACGATTCTATGCCAAGTGCGGAGAGCTTAAAGTTCTATGGTTATTTTTTTGGAATCGAATTTCGGTACAAAATAAATTCACAACGCCAAATTAAATATTTACTTTCATATCATCAACGATGCAGCAACGGGCAGAAAACTCCATATCACATACGTTCGCTTTAAAATGGTGCATTAGAATCACTGCATACAAAAAAACGTGTGATCTTACCTAAAAAATATGCCAGGGAATATTTACTGCAATTTGTCATGTTTTCTAATATTGGATCCAGCCAAAAACTACTCACAATTAGTCAGGCCGGAGATTCATGATGATAATTTTTCTTCTCTGCCTGTAAAGGTAAACCTGTGTCCCTTCCGTACAATAAGTATAGTTTCACTTGTCGTTATATTTGTGTTGTATCAAAGTTTATAGTGCTAATAATGTTAGTATAAAATGCTATTTACTAGACTTTGCCTGATTTCTGAACATCGCCACCGAACCACCACCATCCCTAACCACAACAGCAGCGATAATAGCACCCAAAAAACATAGCTTAGCTTGGTTTTATTTACGATTTTCTGTATAAATTCTAATTTTCTACGAAGAAACAAGCCAGCAACGATGAAAACACATT
This sequence comes from Entomobrya nivalis, assembly GCA_034695485.1. NCBI lineage: Eukaryota > Metazoa > Arthropoda > Collembola > Entomobryomorpha > Entomobryidae > Entomobrya > Entomobrya nivalis. Next base: position 840 of record JAQFZH010004254.1, read on the forward strand.
ACACAGCCAAAAGTCTATGAATGAATGAATCAATGTCGTCGTTCCATTTTGTAGATACTTACGCATAGGTAACAGGGGTATACTACAATAAGCGTTTTTTGCGCTCATGCTTTTTCATCTTTTTTTGCCTTGTTCGATGCCGCTGGTGTCACAACAGCATGACGAAAATTGCACACAAGGCTTCCATTCTACTTCCACACGCAATAAAAATTTATTCACAACTTTGCAATATAAATACGGCTACCTATGCATGACATAATGGTAAAACGTGTAAGTTACACGGACCCTTTTTGTAATAACAATAAACACACAAAAACAGAAAAAAAAACGTAAATGGCCTGGAGAAAAGGTGGAAAGATGAGAAAAGTAGAAGGGTAGGATTGGCGATATTATTACGAATGTGAGCGTGTTTTAATATTTTTCCGTGCATGTATGTCTGTCTGTACCTCACCAAGTTAAAGCCATGCGGATGGATCTTAAAATTCAGCTAGCCAGCCATTCGTAAACAGTAATAGATTTTAGAGGAGAGCGATTTTAAATTTTCATTTGTTTCGAAATTGTACGTTATATCATGCTTTTTAAATAATGCAAATTTGGGTGCACTTTAAAGTTTCAATAAAAACTGTTTAGTTAATTAATTAATTTTTATACTTTCGTTATTTTAATTGATATTTCAGCTTCATTTTTCCTTCGTTTTAAGCGATTCCGTTGTCTGCCACTATTATGGCAATATCTAGCAAAAATGCATTTTTCTGACTATTTCATGACTGACACGGAATATACGACAAGACGAGATAAGAAATATCTTCTTTTTTTTTCAAAAAAAGAAAGCAGAACAAAACAGGAGCACACACAAGAAAACAAGTTGAGTAACAGTAGCAGATTTCTTCTCGTTCTTCAATTCGAACTTAAGAGAGAGTAAGCAGCATGTTAAACTGTATACGTCTAGTTTCTTGCCAACACAGTATGTAATATATAAAACATTCAAATGGATTTTTTCTGCCTTTCGCCTACACTTCTTTTTCCTTTTCTTTATCGCCGTAAAAAATATTCCAGCGGTTAATAGCACTTTCAGAAGAAATTGCACTTCTTTTCTAGTTTTCACCAAAGTAGTACAAGTGCCTCCTACATTTGCTCTGTCCATTTATCTTTCTTCTTCTTACAGAGTTGCTGGTGGTGAAAGAAGGAAAGAAAATAAAGAAGAAGAAACGATGAATGTTGTGCCACCTATAGAAAAACATTCATATACCTATACATACTTGCATGTGTACAGTACAATCACCAGAGGGGAATATCACATTCATGGCTTCGTTATTAAACATCTATCCAAACACATTTACTCAGACCTTCATCCGCTGTACTGAGAAATATACATTTCGAGTGAAAACTATATGGCCTAGAGTTTAGTCTATTGGAATAGAACAGATGAAAAGAAGAAATCAGGGGAAAATGACAATATTTCTCACCATCTTTTACGTTATCTTGATCATATATTAGCATCAAATATTAATTTAACATGATTTCTCAAAATCTCAAGCAGAAAAAAATGAGACTGTTGAAATGATATTTTAGAATGAAATATATGTGAATAATACACAAGTACACAATATTATTCTCTTCTGTTTCAACGAATTTTTTTAGACAGCGCTGCTGGGTTTTCCAATGACACCTTTTCCATATCTCGGCAAAAACGCAGAAGGTCTTTAAGAAGCAGTTGAAGAATCCTTAAAAAGATGAAAAAATTAATGTGAAATATACGTATTCACATTACCATCAACATTATCGTCACCTTCTTTTCATTGACTGAGCTAAAACTATTCCAGTGTTTTTACAAAATATATATGTCATATTATACCCAACCACCATCACAGAGCATTAACGTTTTTTTTACCGAGATTTCCATATGCCATAAAAACCTTTCGGTTGAGGTATTACTTTCGCCTCTGAGAGTTTCCCTTCTAGTATCTCACAGTCTTACATTCCACCTTGTTCCAGGAGCATAAACCGAAGGAAATAATATGCGCCATCGCCACCACTACCACATACGCCAACAACAACAGCAAGCTTTATTACTTGAAAAATTGGAGGAAGAAGGGAGAAAAAAAGAAATGAGAAGAATAAAAAAATTGGGAATCCCGTAGTGTTGGTAAATGAAGATAGAAAATGAATACCCCGTGGTGTTAGTCTTCTCTGCTGCGTAGCAATAGCATTACATGGCATTGTTGAGATCCTCTCGCTTTCATTCTTTAGCTTTTATTCTCTTTTTTTTAGGGTTTCCCTTGTTCGGTACGCTTCTTGTTCTCCTCCCCCACATTAATACTTCTACACTACCAACGACCACCACAAAAGCAAGACGACGACCACCAGCGTCTCCGCACGCTATTAACAAATTCATGAATTTATGTGTATGTACATACATATGCACAGCTAAACTCTTTTTCCAATGTTTTACATGGCAACTCTTAACAAGGCATGAAAGTTGTCGCTCTTGTTGAGTGTCCGAGAAAAAGGAAATGTGTGAAAAAGTTGAGATTTGTATGCAGTGTTCATAATAATTTATGTCATTTCCCATCCTCCTTTTTCTCCAAATGTTCTTGTGACAGTCAATTATTCCCGCAGTTTTGAATCACTTTCACCAATGCAGATTTTTTTATTGTTTGCTTTGGAGTGTTAAAATATCCGGGAACTCTAAACGTAAAAATTATTTCAAGCAAACTTGACTGATGGTAGAATACTCTGTATGATATCCATTTTATTCAGTGTTTTTGCAATTCTTGCTATTTCTTTTGTTCGTCTTTCATATCATCAGCCAAAAAAAATATTCCCGGTGGCAATATGAACTTTTATATCTTCCACGTACAATAACATCAGTGACTAGTTCTTCTGTTCACGAATGTCTTGTCTGCTTCTTGTTAGCTAAAATCTTTTGCTGAGCATAACACATAAAAATGTGGAAATACGAGTAAAAGTGTAAGAGTATTGGTTTTGTGAACCAATACAACTGCAACTCTTCCTTCCTTTTCAAAGCAGTACACACCAGTTTTATAACAATGAAAGGAATAGCTGTCCTTCCATTTTTCTGACTTGCCCAATAACATTCCATTCTGTAAGCGAAAAGAAAACCCGTTTGTTTTAATTTTCTTTTTTTCTCCTTTAAGAAGCTGCAACATAATTGGTTCCCCTATGGCTCCCTTCACTTGCTCTCCTTGTTCGAAAACCAGTTCTGAAAACAAACAATAAACATTACCAGTCACTAGGCAGACAGTAAAACAATATTTTCAAAAATCCTAATTAATTTGTTAATTTTCCTACCCGACTTCCTTATTTTGTCCTCCGCCAACTGACCTGGCGTCAATTTTGCAAGATTGAACATTTTAAATTCAAAAATGAGAAGAAATTTGATTGACAAAAGAATTCAGTCTCAAAAAGGTTTTGACGATTTTTCCCAAGTCTCCTAAATCATTATTGGCAAGTTGTGATATTTAAGAATAAGAGTCGTCAAGCTTTCACAATTATACACAGCAAATAAAGTCTATGAAAAATGACAGTCACGCAGACACAAAGCAATGATATTATAAGGCTAAAATTAGTAATCCAAATTAATTGCGGTACTCCAAATAAGACGTTTATGCAGAACTTGATGCTAATAAAGCAGATTTGTCCTTAAAAATTTATGCAAAATAAGTCATGGGTCAAGATTAGAATCTAAAATAAAGTAACAACTATTTTATTAACAGTTAAGACATACTGTTAAGTCCTTTTTAGAATTACATTTAAAAACCAATATTATCAAGGTCCTGTTGAAAAACTCTAAACCCTTCAATTAAACACTGTTACAACTCTTTACTTTCCACTCTATAAAAGTACTTTCCTCTACAGGGTACAATAAAACTGTCAATAATTTAAGCATCTGGAGACAATGTCAAAGTGTCGTTTGCGGAGTCACAGAATTTTTTATCGACGACACGCTGGAACTCTTGAATAATTTTTTGGAATTCACGGTGATTGGACTTGTGGTCAGAGCAAAGGAACTTTTCACTTCCATCTACGTTGATGTTCACCCTTTCCCCCAGAGTTCCATAACAATCCGGCCAGGAACACTTGTAAATGGGCCGGTCCTGCAATTGAATTTCATTTATATTGATTTAAATATTTTTTCCAAAATAATTAATATACCAGATAATTTCATTTTATTTCACCTTATTCTTATTTTTGTAGATAATTCCTCCGTAGCGAGTCACAGTCAAGAAGATCTTTGATCCAAGAAATACATGCTCAAAATCCTTTTGCTTGTAAATTTTAGCCATAGCTCTTATCCATCCTTTTTTCCCGATGAACTGGTTCTTCACGGCGCCATTTTGGCTGCTCTCATTGGAGTAGGTCTTCATTGCATCCTTATATGCATTGAAAGTTGCTAGAACCAGGAGAAAAAAATCTTTCCAACTAACCAGAATAGCTTATCGTTTTTCTTATCGTATCATAAGTATGCTGACCTTTCCCCTTCAGGCTATCTCTCTTCTTCCTATATTTTGGTAGCTTATGTCTTTCACAGTAAAACGAAGTGGCGACGAGAGTTTCAGCTTGGAAAAAGCAGCCTAAAAGAAAATATATTTGTTATTATTTAAAATGAAACAATTATGCAAAAAAAGTAAAGCTACAAATTGAAGTATGTAAATGCATACCACTTTCTCCACACGTAAAAAAACTGGTCCCATTTTTGAGTTTGACCTGCAGTGAGGTACCTCTGCAGAATCTTGACACAGTGACCCCACGTTTCTTGTACGATTGAGTTTGAAGGGACTCAAGGAGCTCAGAATACTTGCCTTCGACTTCCAATCCATAAAAATCTACTCCCCGAGCCTCACAAATCTCATGGATGAGATCCTGAATACCTAGAATATTCCAACAGTTAAATAGAAAGTCAATACGACTATAAAGAAAAGTAGCGAAAAAGTATATTTAACTAACCTTTCCTGTCAACTGCTTTCTCAAACGACGGTCCTGGGATGGGATCGGATTCCTCATCTATCGAACTGTCTTCAAAAACCGTTTCATCAAGGCAGCATTGAATGCTTTCATGAAGCATTTGCAAAGGAACTGAGTCCTTGGTCCCCCGAACTGGTTTAAAATCATCGTCATCGTCGTCAAATTCAATACTTTGGAACTTTTTTCTGGATAACTTGCTCTGGAAGCACGAAGTTGCAGGTGAGTCGGTCTCCATCCAAGATGTACTTGAAGCTCCCTCAATTTGCATACTATTAGACGAGTCTGGGAGAAATTGATTTTCGACAAATAGAAATGCTATAAAATATAGACTAATATTATTATAATTATATATCAATGGCGACTACTTTTTGGAACCATGTCCAGTAACAATTTGGGAGCAGCATCCTTCCTTTCTCCTTCAGAGGTGAAATCTGAAACCACGTCCAGTACTTCAGGTCCTTGCTTGCTGTCCTGAGCTTCTTTGACTTTTTGCTGATTTTCAAGTAAATGCTGGATCATGTGAGTGCAGTAATGGCCTCCCGCGGACCATTCTTGGCAGCCTTGAAAAATAAAACAGCTTCATCTGATTAGACTTGATTATCGTTCTCGACGCCCTCAAATCAACCAACTAACCTTTACATGGGCAGATTGGCCACCACACTGCTGGATCCGAAGAACTAACCGCAACGAAGCCTCCAAATTTTTTTTCAAAAATAATTGACCACTGGTCAGAGAGAATAAGTGGACCACGGAGATTGATCTTACCAAACGCGTCACTTATATCACCAATATGAAGTTTGTCGCGGAGTGTTAATAGTTTAGAATATTCCATCGTTAAAAATTACCTGACCACTTAAAAATATATCACCAGAAACGCAAATTAAAATAGAATAATAAGAAGAATAAAAGAATTGAAAAAGAATAAATTACATTTAATTACAGTTAAAAATTAATATTCAATTAGCCTGTATTAATTAGATTTTTTGTAGTACTATTTTTCACATCATAATTAAAACTCAAATAACACTAGTGAAAAAAGGTGTTCAGTGCTCCTCTTCACTTCCACACACTGTCATCATTTTTTCCTCGTTCAGTATAAAATGCTTCCATGCTTTTACTTTTCTTGAAACTTGAGGATAATGAAATGCTGAATTGCCAACATTTTTGCCGCTAAAATTTGAACAGACTCATTTTCACTTCACAGCAAAAGAAAATGGCAAAAATTCGAATCATCAGTTTCCTATTCAAAACACATCACATTTAAATTTTGGCACATTTTCACATGTGTGCATTTAATTCCAATTTGGCTTGTCTATATTCCCTGTATTTATGCATAAAGATTTTGGCGCAGTTGGTATGCTAATAAAAACGATGAATGTTTTTTGTACTTGAACTTTGGCACAGAAAAAAATTATATTTGTGTTCACACACGTTTATATTTTGGCACATTCAAAATTTACATATGACGAAATTAAAAATGATACATATTTTTGCACTTTACATAATATTTAATTTAATTTTAAACCCAATGCAATTTCTTTTATTGCTTCAATAATTCTGCAAGCGCCTCATCAAGAATTTGGCTTGATACTTGGACAACGTTCTCTGGCTGCAAGTTGCAAGGAGTTGAAAGCACCTGATTACTGTTTCCTGGGGTTTCTTCAAACGGGTGCTTGGAACAATCTGGAAGGCCTTCCGGCGGAACTTGTCTACAAGCTAAAATTTAACAATGTCACTGACTATATTTTTTTAAACACTGCTATTGAAGTTTTTATTGTTCATTACCTTCCTTTACCGCTTCCCCTTGCCCATAGGGAAAATGGACCGACTCATTGGTTTTAGTGACGCTGCTGTAAGAACAATATATTACCAAGCTTGCATTTTTAACATTTATAAACAATTGATACGGGATATATTTATACCAAACAATAACTTGTCCGGGCTTCAACGGAAGGATACGGTATGAAAGCATGCAGGCAATCAGGTACTCGAAAGATATCACGAGACAAGAATTCTTGCTAGCATATTCTACAAAATAATTTGATTATTAGTGTGACAAACAAAGAGATTTACAAAATGAGAATGATATCGCGAATACATTTAGGATACACGTACCATTAACTGCTGCGCTTGAAAGGTCACGTCCGCCAACCACATACACCAGTTCCGTCAACTGATTGTCGATTTTGGCCAGCTTTCCTCCGAATGCATTCAGAAGAGCCTATAGGTAGTTAAATCATAATTTTCATGAAGTACATGGCTAATTAATCTCTTTCAACTACATCAGCTTTCAACTTACGTGAACGTCAGCATCACTAAATCCATACTTTGTGTGAACGTCAGTGAAAAGAATAAATAAATATCCTTCAAAAAGTTGCATTTCCTTCCACATTCTTGACCTTCGGACGCCAATGTAGCGAGACGAGTGATGACTGATTTCAAATGGGCTCTTGGGTAAAAAATAAAACTAATTTAATAACAACACCAATTTAAAATGAGATAATGTAATCTTACCTCATCCATCAACTGATTATTTTCAATGCAAGCCATGAGCCAAGCTGGAGAAACGATCCAACAGTGGTGCGCTATCCCCATGAATAATTTGTAAGTTTCCGGAAACGCAGACCCTTCCATCATTCCAACAACAACGTGTGTCACATTTTCGTTTACGTCCGGACTAATTTGCGCATTAAACTTCTCAGAAAAGGAACGTAATGCTGCTTTTTCAAGGGGGCCTAACCGACTTTGGGAAATTACCATCGAATGCTTGTCTAAATAGTTATCCATTAGACCTAATAATAGCTCGTCAGAGCTACTTCTGGAACAAGTTATTTCCGGTGTAGTAATATTTAAAAAAATCTCATCGTCTGCTGACATCCCAGACATTTTGAACAAATTAGGAGATCAATCTGTCAATTCACCTTGACACAAACGAACCAACTCAAAAGTGGTGTAAACAAATAATGCATGAAATTAATTAGGAAATTGTCAGGAAATAAGGCTAAGGGAAACAAAGTTCAGCATAGACAAACTCACACAGCAAGTATGCGCCAAAATATTTATGGAAATATAGTATTTTTTGATTGAGCCAGCATTTTAGTCAACTGTGCCAATTTTTAAATGATAATTCATGTGAAAGTTTGATCATGTGCCAAAAATTAAGTGAAAAATATTTATTCAAGAAATGTGCCAAATTCTACATACAAAATTAATGATATCCATTTTACAAAGTCTCAATTCAGTCCAAGACGAGCACTCCGGTGGAACACTCCTGTCCACATTGGTAGCACTTTAATTGGACGCCATCAATTTTGCAAACATTTATGAAGCCATCCTGCCTGAAACAAGCGTCACAAGCCACCTTTCCCTCACCAACGATAGAGTCACACCTTCCGTCTAAAGTCGCCACCAGCTTATTAACAAAATCCTCACTGTTTTCACCTTCAACCTGGATACCCACCCCATCCCTCTCGTGAAAAACTGTTCCAGACAACTCACCAGTACGGATTAGATACGCCAACACACCCTAAAAATGATTTGAACAATTAGACACATAACATACAGACACAGCAAATCCTCGAATATCATCTCTAAAATTATCTCTCACCTTTCTGGCTACTTTTGGAGCATTTTCAGGAATGTGACATGAGTACGCAACAAGTTTCCCCAGCATGTCCATTGGAGCCCTCTCACAAAAGCAATCCTCTCCGCAATTAATCATGACATGAGGGGAGGTCAGACCGAATGGCAACCGGGTTTTGGACACGAAAATATCTAGAAAAGTATTATAAATTAAATCAAGGGGTTGTATAAAATAGGACTAAATGATAATTCTAAGTATTCATTACCTGTAATTCTCTCTGGAATCCAAAATTTGGATGCAGTAAAGGAACAAGAGGTGACAGATCGGTCCGTTTGATTGTCCAACGTTCGGAAACAACATAAATCAACCTGTTCCTCTCCAAGTACGATGAATAAATCCTTTCCCCTTTCTTCCTCTATTACTTCCCGACAAAACATGTTGCAGACGCCCATCTCTTGAAAGATTTTTGCGAGGAAGCCTAATGTATAATATCAGATATTAATTACGGGTTATTAAGTTTTAGAATCAATTTCAATCATGCACATCTTTCAAATACCGAATAGCTTCTCGCCCCACTGGTCAACTAAATCTTGAGTGTAGTCATAAAAAACTCCGCCAACAATCGGAGATTGGCAGGTCTGTGTCAAGTGATTTGAAAAATCATTAACAACTCCAGTGTTGGTCTTCAAATGATCAGCTTTAAATGTCAAGCTCATCGAGATGGGAGAATCGGTTACAGGGAAATTAAGCAGTTGTGTGATGTAAACGCGTCCTACGTCCAATTGCAGAGGTGAAAATCGTAGCCGTTGAGTTAACAGCGCACCAAACAAGTATCTGGTTTTAGAAACCCTCGCCATTTCATCCTGAACATCCCAGTCAAGTTTGATCTTCTTCCGAGCAGTTGCATCTTCATCCGCTTGATCTCTTTTTGTTGGTGGGGTAGAGGGGAATAAATCCGGGGATGGTGGGATGATCGATGGATTGGCTGCTTTTTCGTTTGTTTTTGGCTTCTCAGTTTTATCCTCAGCACATTTCTCGACATTTGTTCTTAGATCATCCAGATTTATGTGGTAATCATCGATTATAGTGTTAACTGGAGACGAAATGAGATCAACTACAAGATCAATTTTAAGGAGCAAAACTCCTTAAAATTGCCTTCCCTCAAGCTCAAGTGCCTTCCCTTTTCCTTTACAACCTCTGTATCCACCAACACAATGTCATTTCCCTTTTTTTGAAGCTTCTCTGTGGGTCTGTAAGTTGACAAAAACGAGACTTGACAATTATATATGCTGCTAGCATTGGTTAAAATTATAAAAATTACATTCAATTATTAAATAACTCACGTTAGCCCCACTCCTTCTAGAATACGCTGAACAAACTCCTTCATCACTGCATCTGCTTTAATTCCAGCTATATTAAACGTCTTCAACTTTTCAAGCTTATCTCCAATGTAATGCGGAAAATGAGCAATGGAACAAGCAGAATGAGGTCCATTTTTCATCTCTTGCAAGCACATAATGCTTCTACGAGGAGGAATGTCTGGACTGACTCCAAGCTCATCTTCTTCAGTTGTAGCAACGATCGGAAAGATAACCCCGTGACATTCCTCAACACTTTCAGCAATGGCAAAATCCAACTCCTCACTCAATCTGATAAAGTTTGCCATATCGCGAGCATTTAGCCCTGGATCAGGGTATAAATGGATACCGTCAAAATCGCGTACGTTATAAAACATGGGCATTTGAGGAAGGGGCATTCGATTTTCCATGAAGCCATTCAAATTCTCCTCCAAACAAGTGTCCGAAATTATTTTTTCCGATACAACCACGCAACGATTTTTTTTGAGATATAGCTGCAGAATTAACTTTTCATTCATACTATCGCCTACCACAAAAAAAGCCTCATCCAAATCTTTTGTCACCTTTCCATCTTCTTCTTCAATTTTTTTTATCAGGAACTGCTGGAGGTTGTCTTCAAAAAACAAAAAGTTTGTAAAAAGTCCATTTTGTCCTCTTTCCAGGATTGAGGAAAGATTAGCGGTGTAATCGAGGAGGAGCTCATTAAACACTGATCCATGTAATAATCTTGCATTTGTTCTCATCTGCTCTCTTAAAAATATCCAGCCATTTATATCTTGTTCACTTCTTGTTCCGCCATCATAAATTACGATATCTGCTTCCTCTGCCGTCCCAACTTCATGCCCATTATTTTCAGTTATGGCAGCTGAGAATTTTGCAGTTCTGGCATCCCCGTAAAGATGAACTTTGGAGCACTCCAAGCTAAAACTTCTGTACATCCCATGTCCATTAATTGAAAATGATTTGTCGTCGGCTCTGACAAGTTGCCCGAACGCATCAACCGAAAAGCACCTGGAAGCAATTAAAAACTTGACATTGACATCCTGCACATTACATATTTAAAAAATTGTATTTTTAATAATTAACTCGTAAACTTACATTAACGCAATGCCTGACTTAATCAGTGATACATCATCACAAACAACAATTTTAGAGCGGGACTCTTGGAGTGTCACCAGATCCTCCAACGTGGCCAACTTGACGATCCCACGCTCTTTGAAAATACCTACTAGCTCCTCCTGAAATTATCACAAAAAACAATTACACGTTAGTAATTAAACCAACATTTAATTTAACGTGTCAACTTAATCACTTACAGCCATCTCACAAGCCCTTTCTCCTACCAAACATACTACACTTGTATAACGAACCCACGATTTTAATTTCCTCTTATTTATACCATCATCCCCGACTTGACTTTCAGACTCCATTTTAATGGTTCAAAACTTAACTGCTCAATTAAACAATTTAAAATTAATTCCAGTATAAAAAAATGGTGGAAGCA
>JAQFZH010004255.1:0-12266 GCA_034695485.1 Entomobrya nivalis
CTAATTAAGTACGGGGGCAAAACAAACTCAGTCATAAGCTTCATCAGTAATAATTTTCGGTTAACGGAGTCAAAGGCTTTTTTAAAATCTATAAAAACTGCCACTCCTTTGCCACTCCTTTGCCACTCCTTTGATTAATGTGCTCGAACATATTTTGTGAAAACGTTGCTACAGCCGTTTCACATGATCTCCCTCGGCGAAATCCATGATGCCTCTGATTCATTTTTTTCGAGCACAACGACACAAGTCTATTGTACTAAAAACGCTCAAAAATCTTCGTAAAACAAGATAAATTGAAAATTGCACGATACGAAGAAGCTTGAATTAATTTTCCTTTACCTTTATAGAGCGGAAAGCAGTCTGCTACATTAAGCATTTGAGACACCACACCAGTTTTTATTATTCACATGAAAATGATTGATAGTGGGATAATAAAGCAATCCGCAAATAACTTGTACACTTTTTTTGGCACACAATTCACATCCGGTTTGCACTTTTTTATCCCTCGTATCGCAGCCAATATTTCTGCATGTTGAACATCACTATTAGGTGGATCCTCAAAATGTTTATCATAATCATTGATAATTTCATCTAGATCATGTACGTTTGACGATGACTCTGCTATGATATATTCGTTAGCAAAGAGTGAAGCAATTTCAACTTCACTTGCAACTACAAAGTCATCCTTTTTAACTAATTTTGTAATTTGCATGCTATTTATTCTTCTAAATTGAATGAGTTCATTAAATAAGTCCCATATTTTACATATTGAGTTAAATGTTTAATTTGCTAAACCTTGTTGTTTCATTTTAATGGTGTAATTAATTCTAATTTTTGATTACTTTCCTATCTTTTTTAATTACTCATTTTTTAATTAGTAATTAACTTTAATATTTTTATTAATTAGTTTTCTTAATTTTAATTTTAATTTCTTATTTTTATTTTTTTAATTAGTTTTCTTAATTTTAATTTTTAATTTTTTTTATTAGTTTACTTTTAATGTTTTAATTGAACAAAATAATTTCCTATATTTTTTAAACGAAAATTTCCTGGATTTTTTTAATATTCTATTTTCTCGTAATGTTTTTTAAATTTTAACTAATGTGTAATGAAAAATAATTATTTATTTTATTAATTTCTATTCATTTTTTGATAATTTTTATTTATTTATTTTTATTAATTTTATAACAATTTTTATTTATTTCTTTTAGTAATTTTTTAAATTTTTTATTAATTTTATACCAATTTTATATTTATTAATTAATTATTGGTTATTTTTTTAAATCTTTTTCTGTCGTAAACTTTAATTTTCGGTAAAACAAGTCTATTTAATATTTTTTTATTAATTATTTCTTTTTTTAGTTATGCTTATTAATATTTGGTTTGTTTTTGTTCTAATTATTTTTAGGACGGACTCCAAAACAATCCCTATTCAAAAACTCCAACATCTACTTCATTTTCATCACGTACCTCCTCCCTCTCGTCCTCACCATCCTCTGCTTGTCCAAACCAATATTCGGCGGAGGTGGCGTCTCCGTCTCCCACATTCTCAGAATATGTTTCCTCTCATTTTCTCGCTCCTCCTCAACCACCACCAAAATCCTTCTCTTCATCCTCCCACCCTCCTATGCTCCCTCTGGACCATCGTATTCCTTTCCCGTGGAACCACTCCCTTTGGACTGCTTATCTCTCTCTCAACCTCCCAGATAACCCAAACGATCCCACAATGCTCCAACCTTCGACAAACATCCCATTACAAAACAAGGGAAAGCTGTAATCAAAGTCATGGCACTCCGTGCAGCTGCCTTCCTCATTAGTCTGATAAGCCGGCTGATAACCTAACCCTATTTCCAAATCAAGCTGATAACCCAAAGGCCATTATGTAAGTCTCTCGAACAATATATATTGTAAGTTAACTTTAATTACAAATTTAATTGCTAATAAAATAAATAGTTCACTTTAATTATTGTTGTTATTGCAACTGTAAAATGAATATAAGGCTGACGGACGACTATCCTCAGGAATGCGAGATAAGTGAAAAGAGTGATGTGGGCTTGATGATTGGAGTAGAGCTCCAACTTTTTATTGGAGAGGGTCTCCTCAGTAGTTCGGGATGGAGCTCAAAGGCGGCGCTGGCAAATTGGAGGAGATGGCTGTTGAAAAGTGAAAAATGTCCTCGGGAAAAATGGAGCATGGCGGTGGTGGAGGGACGAGGAAACCGGTTTACGATGATCCGTTAGGAATTAATATGCTGTTGGATCAGAGGAGATTATTGGGCTTGCCGCCGTTGGCGGAGGAGGGGAAAGGGGATGGGTTTTTGGGGGAGAGCCAGGCATATCCTCCAAGTTTTACGGATGGAGGGAGTATGATGAGTGGGGCGACTTGGGGATGGTGGGGGTTGAGTATAGTCGAAGGGGGAGTTTTGGGAATGGTGTGGGGGTGAAGGGGGAGGAGGTGGAGGTGTTAGGAGGAATGGAAGGATAAGGGATTGGTTGGAGAGGATGACAAGAAGACATAATGGGAGATGGGGAGGGTTGGAGGCAGTTGCGAGTTCCGAAAAAAATTCCCGAACACTTTAGCCGTTCCCACTTCAATTTCAGAGATAGTTTTTAGTTCATGATAAACAAATAAAATACTAACAACCTCTGCTGACTACTTCTGTGCACGTAACCAATGTGTGATAATGATTACGATGGTTATTATCAATGTGTATGTTGACACTGGAGCTCAATAAACTGAATTCATAAATGTAAGAGAAGTACTCACTCACACTCATACGCATAAACATACATCTATTATTAAACATTAAATAAATACAACAATGAACAATACGTTAGGAAACAAGCTAAAACAAAAAAAATGCAGTTATAAAATTATTGCTTGGTGCCATCATTACTAGACCCGATTAGCGGGTAGTTGTATATATTTTATGAAGTTTTACATACATACATACTTACATATTTTACGCCTGAATATATGTATTTCCTCTGCAACACATACTCGTAAAAAGACTTATGTATTGTAAGTCTTTGGGGAACAGTGTATATTGGGTTAACTACAACACATAAATAAATAAGAGGATTCAGTTTCATTCCTCTAAATGCGTAAGACGAGTTAGATTTGAATGCAATTTAGTAGAAAACCTCAAATCTCTGTAAAATGATGTTTGATTACGTAAACATGTATAGCATTAATGTACAGTTACGTCACAATAAAATGTAAGATGAATACCCCAAAAAAATAATAACTTGCGAGATGTATCAAAATATAACAATTTGCAAGTGATGCATCATCATCATTATTATTATGCATTACGTGAAGTTGCTTAATATGTCAATATTTATGATGTCAAAATAAAGTAGAATACATTTATTCTAATAGGCTTTTATTCTTATTGCAAACTCCATTGTTGACAATGCTTCTTATCTATTTTGAGAACAAGCTGGAATACTGTTTCTAGTTTTCTTGTTTTGCTCGGTTGTTTTCGATCATACACATCAATTTAAACTCTCATATGTTTAAGTAATGAATGTTATTACTACATGCGATAAGAGCAGCATCTCATCACCGCAAATGAGTATATGTCAATACCAGAGAAAATAATCATTTTGGAATCTTAGTTCGCATGTGATAATTTTGAAGCAATATGCTCTCTTGAAGATTCAGATGCTGTCTTTAGATGATGCTAGAATTAAAATGATGTTCGGCTAAATGGACTAAGCATGACTTTTAACCGATTGTAATACTGTGTTGAAACTACGTAAAAATGAAGAGGAAGATCAAGAATGCAATTAAAGGTTTTATCCAGTTTCACAAAACCTAGCGAAGACAGAAGATTAACACTATGTGATATGATGTTTATGCTCAAAAGAAATATGTCCTCTAAATACAATGTTTAAAAATTGGCGACCGTGCTATGTAAAGCAGACAGACAAAAAATGTTTTTACTAACGAGTATGTATGTTTCTGTAGGAAATCATACACGGTGTCCCAAAATATGGAAGTGGTATATTATGAACTTAATAAGATAAGAACTTAAAAATAAGAATATCTAAAACAAGATACCAGATGCCAGTCGGGTTTTCTAACAAAATTTAAAAATGTATTGCTACTGCGTTTTTGAAAGTGTGCAATGCTATACAATCATCAACTCAACATCAATATTTACCACAACAGTGTTATAATTATAGATGAGCATAGAAAAAAACTAAGAGCCCTTAAAACATCTAAGCTCCCCCCTGATTTTCAAAAGTAAGACTGATCCAAAACTAAAATAAATAGCAATTGGAAATGGGGAGAGTTTATTTGCAACTGGTCTCAAAAATTCAAGGGTCTACTTTAATTTGCACCCTTGGTCTTCCCAAAATAAAGAAAATGAAAGATCTACTTGGGTTTGCTCTCTTGGTCTTCCAATATAAAATTAGCCTTGACTTGAATTCAAGTTGAGTTAATAAGGGAATAGTTAATTTTTAAACGGTTTAAAACATGACCCTTGACTTTATAAACTAAATAATCTAGATGAGTTTCTTTAGAAAAAATGTATGCATGGTAAAACTAACCGCCTAGTAACTGACCAACCCAACATTAAAAGGGTTGGCTTTTTACCTACATCATCATCATCATCTACATGTTACATTCGAAGACACATATTTACCAAAAAATTTTTTGGACTCTTCCATTCCTAAATAAAATACATTTTGGGTCTATTCCTTCAGCCCTTAACAACATCCCTAAAACCCCTCCTTACAAAAAGTAACAAATTTCAAAATGCATAATATGTAATGCATCCAGTGCAATCGCACACCATATGAAAAAAATCAAGTGACAAAAACATCCTACACACACTCCCAACATTAAGTTTCCCTGCAGACACATAATACTTTGTTTGTCATCAAAGACTAGCGACGAATATTTGTAAAGAAGAATTAACGAAGGCAGAGAAATGTGTGTGCATTCGAGAAATGGAGGACAAGAAATGCAGAATAAATTAATAGCAGAGCAGCGGCGGACGAGATAGAAACGAAGGTTTTTATTCCAAAAGGAAAAAAAGCTTTTTCACTAGCTCTACTTAAATTTGTAATCTGTTTTTTGTTTTTTGTATCCGTATTATTTCAAATTACTTAGTTAAACTAGCAATACAAAATTACAATTCAAATTTTTCCAAATGATCAAAACTCACGTAAAAGATTATCCTGGCAATTGTTATCAAAATAAATTGCTCTATGGGACTTTTCCGTAGGGAGTTAAATAAATCACACATACATACATACATATTGCCCCTTAATGTATTTTATGTTTATATATTGGCAAATGATATAACAATTATTTACCCAGAATCCGAATCAATGCTAACTACTACTCATTGTTGTGCTACTCTCACTTGCTGGTTTATAACTGTCATCTGAAATCTCAGTTTCTGAGTCCGGAACTACAAATTTCTCGAGACTTTAGTCGTGATTGAAACTTTGCTATTGCTATATTCTGGAAATAAATTACACCACATCCCACAATTCCCAAAACCCCCAACTCACCACCTAACCTAACTTAATATACCCCATCGAACCACTCATCTTTCTACTTCAATTTTTTTCCCAAATATTAAATTAAATATTGAAATATTATTTAAGTTGATGCATTTAATTTTTGGGGTGAGCTGAGAGGGAAATTGGGATTGAAATGCGTTAACTGAGAAATTGGGATTGGGTGACAATTCAAAAGAGTTTTAAATGTTACTCTAAGTTTTAAACTGAAACTAAATTTTTTTTGAAGAATTTTAAGACTAAAATTGAATTGGAATATTTTTTTTATCACTTTACACTTAAAATTTGAATTGATTTTTTTGACAAGTTTCGTTACAATTAACTATTAGAAGTTAAAGGCAAACAAATACAAACATTTATGAAGTTGGATGATTATGAATGAGAAATTAATGAGAACAACACATACAAAAATATTTGCACCGTTGGAATTACCGGTTTCGGATTTTATTTATCCTTCATCAGGTTCTATTAGAAATAATGAATAAATAGTTAACTTTACAAGATACGCTCAATTAAATAATTATTTACCTTAAAAAATATAATATACATATTACCAACTACGACTCTTACCCTTGCACGGTTTTCTTATTGATGTTTTCACTTTGGTTAAAATTTAGTTGAATTACTTGCATTTTAATACAAAAATAATGAGGATGATGATAAGTTTTATTTTAAATTTTAAATTTTAGTGAACAGCTTTAAAATTATTTTTCTATTTGTGTTCACTCTTTTCTTCCATCTTGTATGTATGTGTGTAAATGACAAGTAAATTTGAAGCACAAACAAAGCCATATGTGCCTACGTCGTTTGCAAGCCGCTTTGTTGGTGCTAACGCTCCTTCTTTTTCTCTGTGTGTAATGCACCTGCTTATTGCATTTGGAATGGTAAATGCTGTATTCACATTCAAGTCAAATGCTAACCTTTTTAACTTTACACTGCTACATTTACTCAGTATGTTTTTATTGTTATTTTGAATAATATACTTAAAGTTGGGGATTTCATAAAAAGGAAATATAAGAAACACATTACCTTTGTTAATTGATTGGCAAAGTTGTTTTTGTACTACTTTAATACCATGATTATGTATTTGAATGTGTTCATGATGGAATGACGATGATGGCATAATAAGTTCTTTTCTTTCCAACTGTAATAACTTAGATCTAGTTTCAATCAACAGTTCTTGTGGATATTTTCTACGTAAAAATTTATTAAACATTATGTCTAAATTTTTAATTCTATCATCTTCCTCTGAACATGACCTGATAACACGAAGACCACAAGAATATGGAAGTGATTTTTTCATGTGGACTGGTTGGTTGGAAAGGAAATGGAGATATTCGTGTTTCGACATTGGGTTGCTATAAATTGATGTGGTTATTTCGTTATTCTCACTAATCATGATTTTTAGATCTAAAAAATTAACTACTCTATATGCTATTGCCCAAGCCCGAACTAATGTCTAAATAATGTTCAAGTGGCAAAAAATATTTCTTGGTTTGTGATTTAAAACTTTACTTTGTTAGCAATATTTAATGCTTTCGGCACTGGAGCTCGGAGGTTACTGGAAGTAAAAACTGACAGAAAAGCAAATCTTGAATAAAAATGATATGCAATCCAAAGAACTGTAATACAACATAACGAGGGATGGTTTGGCTTTTAGGTGAAATGCATTTTTTTATTTTTGTTTTAGGTATACTTATGTTGAAGTATCGACAGAGTTGTTTATAAATAACCACAGCTTTACTGCAAGTTATGGTACATTAGTAAAATAGCTTAAGGTACATACAACACGTATGTTATTTAAAAATATGTATGTGTACGTATGTACGTATGTAAACGTGCCCTGTGAAAGGGCTTTTTCAGATGCTGGTGCTTAAATTGTATTGTTCACGTGTAAAAGAATGATGGACGATGGTTAGTCAAAAAATATATGCAATATGAATTGTTGAAAAAACTTACATGAAGCCATTCTGTACATTTTGGGAGTTTGTTATCTAGCAAAGTTTTTAAAATTAACATACAGATTCAGATGAGCCTATCTTCAACACAAAGTTGTAGACGAAGATGTACGAGAAATGGTTTAACACCCAAAAAATAAGCTGTGCAATTATCATAACATTAAGTTTTGAATTAACTTTAAATCTCAGCATTATGGAGTTTGGTTAAACGAAAACGAGGCACGTGTGGGTGTTTATTTATTTTATATTATCCATTGTATCAGTATCAGTAAAAGAAGTCTACCAAAACAGAAGGCACCAAAACAGAAATAGTGCCTTCTTCTCTTTCTTGTATACATGCATGCATATGTCTTAGTATGTTTATGCTGGTACCCCAATGGGAACAAAAGCCAATGTGGGTGCATTCTAATAGTAAAATGTAAGGATTATTTCGCAGGACGCACTCATAAGACGCAATGCATGTATGCATGTATTTAAGCATCAATGTGTGAATGTTTTTCAAACACTTTGGTTCTTTGCTGCCTTAATCCGGATTTACCCTGTTCAGTATCATGGATTGGTTAAGCAAAGAAACCAATGTGGTTGAAAACATGTATACTTGAATACTTTATATATGGCTTCATGTAACCTGACAGTAGTGCGCCATCGAAGTCCTTTTTTACTTATTTCAAACCACTTATTACTTTTGGAAGCAAGTAAAATACTTTCGTAGCGCCTGTGTTTTTCAGTATCAAATTTTAATTAACTCTAGATATGCACTAAATTACAAGACATTTTGCACGAATTTAAGTATGTCAAATAAATTTGGTACCCACAGTCCTTATTTCATGTTTACAGTATGCCTGTTAGGTTAGGGGTTAGGAAACAAAGACTTCATGGATACATGAAAATGGTTTTGTAAACTCGAAAAAAAATGTGACTTGTACTTACCTTTTACAAAAAATATAAATATTTTTTAGCTTGCTATGCAGGTTACTGTGAAAACAAATCTTTTAATCAATTTGCCTAATTCAATCTAATCCAAAACTTAGGTTATGATCTTCAATCACGTTTTGCAAACTAGCTATCTCTTTTAAGCTAAAATTAGAGCAAATTTGACAATCAGATAGATTTTCAAGGTATTTTACTTGGGTCAATATTGAAATGCATTTCAAATCCTTTAAGCCTATAATGAACCCCCAAGAATTTATTTACTTTGAAATGAATTAATCAGAACAAAATTTATCTAACATTTGATATCTAAATAAGACACACACAACAAATTTTGATAATTTTAGTAACAAATTACCTTGGCCAGTTCAGACATTGCTTTAGTCAAGTCAGAAGCCTTATGTAAGCCAGGTTTACAATGATTACAGGTTTTACGGATGGGGAATGAAATAAAGTACATACTAGACCTTTTGTATAGGTTCATCAACGAGATTCCACCACACAAAGTACCTATTCGTTAAGAGCATATTTTAACTAGTTCTAAGTAAGTTCTAGTTCTAAGTTCTAGTAAGTTCTAACATGCACTAACGATAATACTTATGTTGAACTGTGCGTGTGTGAATTCATACATGTTAGTATAACATAAGCTTCTAATGTTAAAGCTGCTTTGAGGTAAGCTTTGTTGAACAGCTCAAGCTTCGCAATATTTTAAAAAAGACATGATTTGGTAGAGTTTGGGAGGTTGAACAAGATTTTGGGGAATGAAGAGGAAGAAGAGGATTAATTTGAAGAAGGAATTCAATTAATGTTAATTACGAATTGTGGATGGATTTATAATCAGAAACTGGAAAAATGTCAGAATAGACTAAAGCCACTTGAGAAAATGTCTCAAAACACAGGGGTAGTATAAGAAAATGAATGTTACTTTACGTATACAACTTGATCACAATACTGGCCAGTGTTTAAATAAATAAAAACTAGTTTTGCTATTATATCGATCAATTACGCAGGTTTTATTAATCAGATCATAACACCACCACCACCAGGGGTCGATTCAGAATCTAGAAGTGACAGCTATGATGAAACTGATTCTTTTTCTGATGACTGATATAGTCATCGGTAATTTATAATGTCAGTATCAGAAGCTGAAAACTCAATTTACAGTAGTGAAGAATAAGGTGGAAGCAGCTTCGATAATTTATCTAAAAGGCTGGATTCTGAAACAGAATAAATTTTATCTAAATAGAAAGTGACATAAAAATGTATTTCAGGTCATTTTTGAAAAATAAAAACAATTAAATTATAGAAATTATATTTCTTATCATGTCTTACTTTAACATGATCAACAAATAAATCATGTGATATTATCCCAGTACGGATAATAACTGTAATTCCAACGTATTATCCCTTTTTATTTCATTTCACTTGCAACATTTGTTTTATATCACTACTATTTTATATCATAATCTCTCATATTAAATTTATCTTACGGTTGATAAATTGTGCTAATTCAGAACAGTGTTTCTCAGTTTAAGACACACACATGATTATTCATTAACCTGAATATTTAATTTGACACACTCCTTCAAAGTAGCTTTAAATTGGGTTGTCCTCTTTACGTATACTACTGTAATGAAACTACTGTAAATATTCTCCATCATTGGTTCCACGTGAAAATGCAACTGGTACATTTGCACTGGGATGGAAGAGATTGATGGCTGTTCCAGCTGCAAGGGTAATTGGCAGTGTTATAAACATTTGTGGATACCTATGTCTGAATAAAGGACCAGGCTAAGGAACAGGGGGTAGCTGAACAAAAATTAATGGTGAAGTCTGTAAAGTATACCTATGCAATGGTTGATCTAATCAACAATTATGATGAAAGCATGAATGAGTAGGAACAATGTCGCCTCATTATTTGCAATTGAGGTCTACATTTATTGATCGCGTTAACCAACATTCACCCAAGAATATTGAAGACCTCCTATTAGATATATTAGACAACATTGACTATAAAGTCACTGTTGCGGCATTAGGAGTGAACATTAGATGAATATTCAAAGAACGTTGAAGATCAGTTATCCAAACTTCTTGAAAAACTAGGGATAATCGAACACAAAGGCATATACGTTTTAGCATCGAAATCCCACCAGCACAAAATATGTCTGAGAATAATGGATTTTCACGACCAATGGATTAGCCATCTAGCTGTTTCAGTAGAAAATCGCCAGAGCGTTGCTCTTTTAACATCCCCTCTGGTTCAAATTATAATCACCCGAGGGTTTATTTAAACTAATGACTTGCTAATGTGCAATGCCTCAAGTGCAATATGTATTGTTTCAAATTAATTCTAGACAAAAAAGTCAGTAAATTGATAGTTATAGCAATTCAATGCTGCCTATTCGATTATTTTAAAGATCTGTGACCTAAACGATAGTTTAAACCACAAAAGTAAGTTTCAAATTTGACCAAATTGTGAACAAAAACAGCAAGCAAATCCAAAAACCAGCCAGGAGAATTCAGTAGCCGTCACTACCAAAACTGTCATCCCAATTCACCATAGCTGGATAAATTCTATCAATGCTCAATAACGTAAGCCTAATTTTAATTAATCCATTCTGGACTGTGGACTAGGAATACAACGCAACTAATAATAACGTACCACAACTTTGTCATTTAAGTACAACTAATTATATTTCTAATTATATTTCTTATTATAATTTTAAATGGATAACCAAGCTAACGGTATTGAGGCAAATTTCAACATGTATCCTTTCTGCGAAGACAACGTAACTACGGACAACTCGACATCAGAAGACACCGACGAAGAAAAAATAAGTTCACACAAATCTTGCCGAAAGGAAAAAAGTTTGTGCATGTAAATATCAATGGTATAGCCAACAAATTCATATTTTCTGACGAACGAGAGTAATGTAGTGTTTTTTGCTATAATTGAATCAAAACAAAAATCGGAAAATTTGAAAATATGTACAATATTCCTAACTGTCATACTATTAGACAAAACATATTAGAGAACGGTGGAGCTCAAATCATTTAAAATTAATGATACATATGATTATCAAATTTACGAATTTCCGACCTTATTTGAATGTACAATTATTAAACTATTAACTAAATTTCAAAAACCAATTCTACTAGCAGTAGTGTGTATTCCTCCAGATTTAGTTAACAACAACTCAACGACTCAAGGAAAATACTCAACGAAAAATGCAATGTTAAATGTGACTCCTGAAACTGATGATGATGCATCAGTAGCTTTAAAACTCCAGTTAAGACCAATCGACCCAGATCATCGCTTGACAATTTACGCATATGCAAAAGACCGTGACAGTGACATTTTAGTACAGGAATATATCGACACTTTAATTAATTTGGAGTTTTTCCCTGACCGCCCTTCAAGTGAAGATATTGACAGTTTAGCTCTTCAAACTACAACATCAACTTTATCAACACAGTGCAAAGCAGATGTCCACTCACTACTCATGTCGTACTTCCAAGAAACTTATTTCTGTCATAATATGGAGGAAGCCAAGAATAATTCAGTAGCAATTATCAAAGTTGACGCAACTGTAAAAATGCCGTGCTTCGCTCTCTCACCTGATTTGGGCTTGAAAAGATTTACAGAAGTGAAAAGGATCTGCTCCCTTCAATACCAAGCTATTGCTTTCGATAATGCAAGATTCATCAAAGAATTGTTATTTATCAGAGCTACATCCCTAATTAAAGCGGAAGTCTCAACCTCAGTCACTGATCACGTCGACCTAAGAAATGAAACTCAAAACCATTTCAACATTATCTACACAAGTGCTAGAACTCA
>JAQFZH010004256.1:0-12258 GCA_034695485.1 Entomobrya nivalis
GCTATAAAAGCATGGGGTAACTGAAGACAAGACTGCTATAAAAGCATGGGGTAACTGAAGACAAGACTGCTATAAAAGCATGGGGTAACTGAAGACAAGACTGCTATAAAATTGACGGGGAACTTGAAAGAACTAAGTTAATCGTAATTACGTAGTTCTTTTCGTAAAGTAGGACATAACATCGACCGAGGGTGGGAATTGAGGGTTTTCGGTGGCGCGCAGAGCTTAATATTACTGCGCTTAGCGCAGTAAATGGCCTTTTCTAGTACATACATAAATACACTACCGTCAGCCGTTTCTGTTCACTTGGTTCAAGGCAATCCGTCTTTTCTCTTTCTCAGTCCCTTTCAATTTATACAATTCGACTTGACTTTTTCTCCTCACTCTCCTTTCCACTCTTTCATGTGTTTACACGGAAAATGTGCTGACTATTGCTAAAAAATGAATGAATGCTCATACATACATACATATTTCTCAAGATAAAACAGCATAAATGTTTCTTCTCTTCAGTAATAATTTCAGCAAACTGAAAGGCGTGTAATGATCATGATTTTTAGGACATGTAAGTCATGATGAAAAAGCGTGTGGCACCAACAGGCATTTTTTTCTCTTTCAAGATGGAAAGTCATAAAGTCCTAATCCAACTGATTGCCACACTGCTTTTCCTCCTTTCACTTTTTACGAGTCTTTTTTCTCTCCTTTTCTCTCCTCCTTCCACTTTCTTTCTTATTCATACTTTTCCTTTTAAGCCTCATGTTTTTTAACCAAAAAATGAGAAAGTGAGCGGAGCAAAAAGAGGCTTTTAACTTTACAGATACTGTTATTACATACTTTCACTGCACAAACTCTTTTTCCTCCCGCCACTACCAACTCTGAGCGTGGTAATGTTTAATAACCATGTTTTCAAAAAAAGCTTTCCTTTTCCACTTGCTTCTCATCTTGTTTAAAACGACCTCCTGAAAACGAAATGTTCAACATTCCAGACATCTTTAGACAAGGGCAGTCTCCAAGCTAGTTTGAGTTGCGTTGCACGCACTCTACCTAACATTATAGCATACGTTCAATACACACTCTCCTAAAAACAAAAGCGTTGCATGTTGATGACGATGATACAAAACCTACGATTTCCTGGTTTACAGATTCACTTCTTGACTCCCTTTCTCAAAATGCATATACATATTTATATATACTTCATATAGACTTTATGAATTACTCCAGTGCAAAAAGAAAGTTTGCAGTGAGAATCATACTAATCATCCCAACACACCAGAGAGAGGCTCTGTTGCACAACTCTCCGAACAACAAGACGTCGTATAGATATCAGGGAAACTTGAAAAAGTTTTTTTCCTCCTTTTTCCTGTCCTCTGCTGTTTTTCTAGAGAGAGACGATATTTTAAGTTGTGCCAACAAAGCTTAAGAAAAAAATGGATGAATGTTGTTGTAATAGTTGCAACTATTTACTATGAAATAGTATAGTTTTGCCTTTCTTTACTCCTCTGTGTATTAGTAGTTCAGTAGATCGAAGGAGGAAGGATCTGCCTCTTTCTCGTTTCGTTACTCCAAACTCCACTCTCTCCTCAACTTATCTTTTTTTTTCTGTGTGTCTCCATATCCCACCACACAACTGCCATTACACTCATCTCACAATGATGATCATGATCACGATGGTGGTGACGCTGCTCTCTGTATAATGTGACGATGATCATCATGATCACCACAACTAGCATCTGCATTCTTATCGGGTGTCTTTGCTCTCCTGCTACTTTTTTGTCTTGTTCTGTTTTTGGTTATTGCTGCTGCTTTTGATGTGGTGGCTTGGCAGTAGAGAAGCAGCGGTGGCAATGCAATGCAAATGTCAGGACTGTTTTTAAAGTTGGGGATGTGTTGCTCTTGTTCAAAAGTGGGGACAACGGGAATGAGCATCAGTTCCCATCTGCTCCTCACACGTAAAACAGTGTGACTGCGTGTGTCTGTGTGACTCCCGTTCTTTGTGGTAGTGTTGGGTGAGTGGTGACGACGAGGACGGTGCTGTTGGTGGTGGTGTGTGTTTTACTTATCATCATTCCTGTAAACCTGGTGTTGTGGTGGTAGTAGTGGTGGCGGTGCACTACTCCAACAATCCAACAGCTTAATTTTTTTCTGTTTCTGAAGGAGTAGCAGATACTCGCTCAGAGTTGAAAGGGAAAATATTAGTAAGCCACAGCACGAGTGGCATGACACGATAAAAATTTATGCATGCACAAGGGCACTTTCACAACATACAGAACAGCAAAAAAACTTGTTCAAAGAAAGTCTTAAAAACAGAAAAAGGGAACTTTTGGAATAATAATACGATAAATAACACGATATTTTTAGTCATTCCATATAAATCATGGAAAGAGATCATTGCAGGGGGACCGAGACTTTGATATGGAAAGTGTGACAACAAAGGTGGCATTTTCTCTTTCTTCAGAAGCAAACAACGTAATCGCCGCCACCACTGCTGCTTCTAATACTATTAAAACTTTGTTCATATCACCACTGGCTATAGTGTTCCTAGTTTCGTTGCATCATCATCACCGGCTGAAACGAAGAACATTTTGCTAGGATTTTTTTTCTGCAAATTGCATTTCACAAATGTTAAATGTGATACTATTTCGTATTTGTTGACTTTGATTTGTACAGGTTATTAATGTGTGTGTTTGTATCATTTCTTTCTCGCTTTCTATATAGCCATTAATATAAATCGCTTTACCAATATACAATATATATAGGAAGTGGAAATCAAGCTTATCTTTATATTATTATTTTTTGTGTTTATCTTGCAGATTTCAAATAATCATCCATAGACCATTTTGGACACTATAGTTGTTTTACGTGCGTTTTTCGTGCTTTCATCGACTACGGATTATTTGGACCCTCTTGTCACTTGTACACACATCAATACACAACTTTTTATTCTTCCTTGTGTGTTTATCTGGTTCCCTGGAGAAAGGAGCACAAAGTAAAAGCACTAGCGGTTTTACTGGACGTCAAACAAAAACGCAGAAAAAAGTCAAGTCAATCCTCAACTCAACAAGCAAGGAAATAAGTTTTGTGGAGCATCGTCATAGGTGGTCTAAGCCTGCTGCTGTTTTGTGGTGCGTGTGTTTCTAATCCAGTATACTTGTTTATATTGTCTCTGGAGAGTTAATATTTAATTGAAGCTCGAGACTACTCTCCTATCGCATCGAATTTCCTTGTGGTTCCTGTTTTTATGTCTTGTTTGCTGAAAAAGTGAGAGAGTAGAAAAAAGAACAAGATAACCTTGAGAAGAAGAAAGTGGATTTTTCTGGTGCTTTTTTGTTATAAAAACCGCTGTGGTGCTCTGTGTTGTTATAGTTGGTGCTCATATCAAGCTCTGAGAACATCCTTGAGCTGTTAAGTACACAGAAATAAATAAGTGTGTTTATTGTGAAGGGAAAGAAAGCTCCACTTTCTCTTGTGACTTTCTCGTCATTATCCGAGAAAAAAGTGAACCTCTCTCTATTTGAAAATATATCTCATCATCTTCACATCTTCAGAATAAAATCATTTTACTATGATGCGGGAGACTAGAACATTGAAACAATATGTTTTATGTCTTTCCATTAGTTTATGACGACGAGGACGAAGGTGTTAATGGGATTCAATTTTTAAATAATTTTTATCATTTCATGCAATTACATAGCTGACGATCACGAACTGTAGTAGTGAAGCAGTTTTTTCCCAAAACTGTTTTAAAAGTGATTTTAATTTAAAGCGCACCACGAACACTTGTTTTTTTAATCAAAGAAAAAACGAGTGACCGGATTTTATACTAGGAATTGTCATCATCATCATCTTCGGTACAAATAGATAGTTGTGTTGTTGTGAGACCAAATAAAGATTAAGAAGACAAACAGCTTTCTGGAGAAGAGCTTTTTTTTAGAAAAGTAGGTGAGAAGAAGAAGAGGGAAAGTGTCAAGATGAGTATATGTTCGAGTGGGGGCGTAAGGTGGCTTCTCGGAGACGTGAAGATGTTGGCGTTGCTCGTTTGCTTCGTTGTGGCTTGTTGTCTACCTGTCGGCGTGTCGGCAGGTGACGACAATGAGACGGGAACGGAATGTGAAGATGGTCTGTTGTTTCCAGTATGGATGCCTGCAAATGATCTTAGCATTGGAGATAGATTTGCCCGAGGTATGGCTTACTTCTTGGGCATGTTGTACATGTTCATCGGAGTATCCATCATTTCCGACAGGTTCATGGCGTCCATTGAGGTGATCACTTCGAAGGAGAAGGAAATCAAGGTGAAGCGTCCCAATGGAGAAGTTCAAATTGTGGTTGTGCGCGTTTGGAACGAGACCGTGGCCAATTTGACACTTATGGCTCTTGGTTCTTCAGCTCCTGAGATTCTGCTGTCCATTATTGAAATCTACGCCAAGAACTTTGAAGCTGGTGACTTGGGTCCTGGTACCATTGTCGGTTCTGCTGCTTTCAACTTGCTGATTATCATTGCCATCTGCGTTTATGTGATTCCCGACGATGAGGTGAGGAGGATCAAGCATCTGCGTGTGTTCTTTGTCACCGCCACGTGGTCTGTGTTTGCCTACCTGTGGCTCCTCGTTATTCTCAAAGTGACCACTCCCGGTGTTGTGGATATTTGGGAGGGTGTCGTCACATTCCTCTTTTTCCCTACCACTGTCGCCACGGCTTACATGGCCGATAGGAGGATTTACAAGTTTGTCACAAAACAGTTCCGTATGGGACGACGAGGCGTGATTGTCGAGGCTGAAGGTGGCCAGGAAATGAAGTCCAACGTAGAAGCCGGGCTCCGATCATTTGAGGAAGAGGGCGAAAACCAGGAAGTACGAGAATTCGAGGAGAGCAGACGAGATTACATCAAGATGCTGAGGGAATTGAGGAAAAAGCACCCTAATATTGATGCGGACCAGTTGGAAGCTTTGGCTCGAGATGAGATTTTGAATAAGGGGCCCAAGAGCCGAGCTTTCTACAGGATGCAGGCTACTCGCAAACTTGTTGGTGGACAAAATCTCATGAAGAAGGTTCAGGAGAAAGCAGCATCTGACGCAAACCTTGACCAAGCAGGAAAGGATGAAAAGCCAAAGGAGGACGCCCATATCACCAAAATTTTCTTTGACCCTGGTCATTACAACGTGCTGGAAAACGTTGGCCAATTTCGCGTAACAGTCGCAAGGGATGGTGGAGATTTGAGTTTGACCGTATTGGTGGACTACAAGACGGAAGATGGTACAGCATCTGGAGATCAAGACTACATGTCCGCCGCTGGAACACTCGAGTTTGCTCCTGGAGTAGCCACACAGACAATAACCCTGGAGGTGATTGACGACGACGTGTTTGAGGAGGACGAGCACTTTTACGTCCGACTGAGCAACGCCAGATTTTCGCCCACGGAGACCCTCACCCAGATGAACGGAGCTGCTGGTCAGCCTCCAAAGTTCCCTGAGGTCCAGCTTTCACCACCCTTCCTAGCCACAGTTATCATTCTGGATGACGACCACTGCGGTGTTTTCACTATCGAGAAGACCGACGTTGAGACTGTCGAATCGGTTGGACTCTACGATCTGAAAGTTGCTCGTTGGAGTGGAGCCAGAGGTAAAGTTGCAGTGCCTTTTGAAACGGAAGAAGGAACAGGGAAAGCTGGCAAGGACTACGTCCATATTGAAGATGAGCTTATTTTTGAAAACAACGAAACAGAGTATGTCAAACTCACTGTAATTCATTTTGTTGCAAACTCACTCATTATGTTGCAGTAATACGAGTATTCTAATTTTGATTTTATTTTCAAAAAAAAATTAACAGAAAATACATTCAAATCCAAATTCTTGAGGAGGACAGCTACGAGAAGGATGTGCTATTTTACGTTAACCTTAAAGAGCCCAAGCTTCTTGAAGGCAAGTATCTTTACTTTTTTATTCCTATCTTCCCCCGAAACACCCACTGGTCATCGGTAAATTCATGTCAAAAAATGATCTTATACTACAACACGAGGTTATTTATTTCCATTCTCATTTTTTCGCCACCAACAATAATAACCAAACAAAAATTTAATAAAAAAGTTAACTATTTTATTCACTCAAATCCTTTCAAAGGGGAAAATATGCCATTTGCGAATCATAAATCAGGATAATTAATTCAATAAACCTTTTATCCATCAAAAGTGCCAAATAAATTACAAAATCGACCATTTGATAAGAAAAAAAATGGTTCTTTCGTTTTTAATAAAATGTGCGACATATTATACTGTATTGCATGCCCTGTGTATTAACTTGGTTTTTAACTTTGTGGCGGATCAAGGAGCAGCCGCATATTATAAAAAGGAAGTGAACGACAGAAAGTAACATACAAACTGTGCAGCTGTTCCCTGTTTTTTGATAAGCTGTCAACTTTTTTACCCAACAAAAAAAAACTTTACGAAATGAATGAATATTATTATTTTTATCATAATGAATGCTTCTGTTTTACTCAACTAAAATAACCAAATTGAAATTTTGCTATGAAAAAATGGTATGAAACTTTATCCGTTTATCACCACCTCCACCGCTGCTGCAAGCAAAAACTGCTAACAAAATTTATAGACTTTTTTATTTAAAAATTTAAAAAAGCACTTCGCTGCTGAGAAAAGCCTATATAAATATTAATTTAAAAATTAAATATTTCACCACTAATACCATCTATTTCTTTATCATTTTCAATCAAAGAGACTAAAATGTAGGTTTGGATACGGTACAACGCATCAAGAAATGTCATTCATTCAGCCTGAAAGACGAGCTGATTAAAAAATAAAAATTTAAGGGTCTAAAAAAATTCGCGTCGCATGATCAGATTTTTAAATGCGGAATATAATACGATAACTATATATTACCCAAAATATACGTGTCTATTTTAAAGTATTTACTATCTCTCTGCTCTTTTCTTTTTTATTTTACCTTTCTTTTTATTAAATTGTCCGTCCGCCCGCATTTTATAATAAATATGTACCTTGCCTTTTAAAAGTAAGAAACAAATTACTATTTTTTTTAAACAATCGCTACTCTTTGTCTCGTCTGCGATCAGCTAATTACCTTAAGGAATACTTTCATTCGATTTTCTTTTCAAAACCTTCTTGTTTTTTTGTGATCATTTCCCCCTTATCATGAATTTTGTATCTCTGCTTTCTTTGTGTAAACTTGTGTGATATTCTCTACTTATTATAATGAGTCTTCTCTCAATGCATTTTTGTTTTATTTTAATTTTTATAAAAAATCCAATCCTTTACTACAACTTCGCTAGCTACAAGTTGAAAGTGAGATTTAATTAACTTCCAAAACTTCCTTTTTTCAAAAATAACTCACGTGGGAGGAGGCCGAACCTTGACATTATATTATTTTCGTTAAAGGTTAAAATTCTATCAAATCTGTGATATTGGTCATATCATCAGATTTTATGGTTAGGTTCACGAGGAGGTTTTATCCATTTCAATTAAAATTCTCATATTAAAATTAAATGTGCTGAAATAATTGTGTTAATAATTACAAATGTTAATAATGATGATAATCTCATATATTTATGTGCTTATAATGATTTTATTGATGAAAAAATCTAATTTTTTTGTTTTCTTTTCACTGTGATTTCATATTTTTCTCTGCTCTCTCATCTACGAACTCTCATCATCTCTCTGAACTCTGAATTACTCTCTGAATCTGTCGCCAAACGAATCGTCATCACCTACACTCTCGTACATCTACATCTTCTACGACTACTGCTACTACTACCACACACTCTCTGCTGACCGTGCAAAAATTAAATATCGTGATGATTATCTCTCTCTCTCTTGATGATGCGATGACACAAAAACTCAAACTCTTAAACCCAAAAAACCAAACTCAAAATCTTAAACCCAAAAACCAAACTCAAAATTCTCTCCGTTTAAAAAATATATATTTATCACATCTCTTACTACTTTCCTTATCTCTTATATTTTTTCTCTACTACCAATCAAACCGCCAATACACATTGCACCCAATTCTAAACTTTTTTTTTCTCTCTATCAATTACACAAATCAAACAAACTTTTTTTTACCACCACTTTCACTTTATATAAATCCAATACTACCACTTCTTTGCCAACACACACTTTGCTAATGAATGAATGAATGAAAAATCACACCAAAATATTCTATTTCTACGATTCTCACACTCAATCTCTCTCTCACTCTCTCTGTCTGTCTCTTGCCTTGATTGATACCATCACAGTAAGTGCCACAATATATTCACCAAAGCTTAAAAATTTTATTCATTCATTTTTCTTTAAAAACTCTCGCTCTCTACCATTCTCTCTATACTCTATTGTTCACTTTGTCACAATTCATTCATTTTTACCCCAAAAATGTATCATTTTGATTATTTATTTCCGATTGAATAAGATTGGACACGACGTAATGTACAAACTTGTATTTCTTATTTGAAACCCGTTCTCAAGAAAGTTAAATGCGAGTGCTTCCTTTGTGTCTCGTAAATTTCATAATTGTCTTATGATTTTTTCTATCGTGTCTTGTAAATGGCTGACATTATGATTTATGATATGACTGAAGTAGTAAATATTTCTTCATTATTTGTCAAATATCATATGTGTCTCGTTGAATGTCCTATGAAATGAATGAATGAAGCGTGAACTGTGACATGCAGGAAGCATTATTATTATCATCGTTTAGTCATCTGTAAATACTTATTTATTTTTTATCTTTGTAGTAGACTAAAAAACTATATATTTTTAATACGTAACCCGTAAAAAATCAAACAAAACTTTAGTCAGTGGTAATTGCAGGTTGTCGTTGTTTAATGTATTGTATCTCTATTACTCTCTTCGTGTATAAAAAATACATAAATATTGGGTACTCTTGTTTTTAGTTACTTTACTCATATTTTTGGAACTTAAAAAAACTATTAAATGTGCACACCAGGTGTAGTGTTTCTCATACAAACATAGATTATTTTTGATAACTGTAAACCCATATACACAAGTGATTTTTTTAGTGTTTTTCAAGTAGTATACTTTATAGTTTCCTTCTTCTTTTAGGATCTATCTCTCAACTGATTTTTAGATAAACAAACCGTAACAATAACATCAGAAATATTTTGTCTCTCTCATGTAATTTAAGTACATGTTTCCCATATAAAGTTCATTTATTTTTTTATTTCGTTCAAAAAAATCTTCTTTTTCCAATTATCCCCAATTTCCGTCCTCCACCATCACTTCCGATAATTAAAAATTGTACTGTAGTTGATCACCCCTTTTTGCTCACAGTCACTACCTACCTTTTTACCTCAAAAACCCTTTTTTCATATTTCTACTCTGATTTTTCCCTTGTAATTTCTCTCTCTCTCTCTGATGATGATATAATATTGTGTTCAAAAAGTTTTGTGACACAACACGAGCAATTTTGAAGTATAAAAATAATTGTATAATTCTGGTGAAATCTATTTGTATTTTGTTGGATTGTCAAAAAACAAATCTCTCTCTATCCCCTTCTCTCTCTCTCTCTCTTACTCTCATTCATTCTCTCTCTCTGATCTTGATTGAATGAAAAAAGGATGATCCTGAATCTGAACCGGTTGTTGCATCTTCTGAAACCGAACCCAAAGCCCAGGACAAAGCCTCTCGAAAAGAAGGTTTAAGTTTATTCCTCATTTTTTATACTTTTTAGAACAGTTTTCTCTTTTTTCTTTTTTAAAGATTACAAATTAAAAACAGTCAAAAACAAAACTTTGAGTTGTTGTAATTTAATTTGAAATATAATTATATATTATGTGTTATATAATAGTTTTTCGTATCGTTAGTGTAAAAAATTATAAAATTAGCCAGAAAATCTTAGATAAAAAATGAATAATATACTTAAAAACGCAGCAATAAACAAATAATACCAGTGCAAGTGCAGCATTTACAAAAAAGTAGAGTTTAAACCGTCACGACAGATTGACATAATAAATAATAATAACTTCTTGAAGAAAACGGATGTAATTAAGTAGCTGCGCGTGTTTATAATACTATACTCAATGTATATTTTGTTTTAGTAAAAGTTTTCTTCACGGCTGTTGCATACACACACGTATGTGTATGCATTTGTACGCTTTTCTCTTTTGACAATTTGACAAAAGATTTCGTAAGTAATACTATACCACTTTGTTATTATAGTGAAAGCACGCGAGTATAATTTTTTCTTGGTAGTGTACATACATTCTTCTACTATGGTAGTGTCTGTCTTGTTCTGTCCTTACGCTGTGCTCACAACCAAGTAGAAAGTTAGGTTTTTTTCTTCAACTTTTTTGAAACCTGTGTGCCATAACAAAAAGTATTTTGTAGAGATTTTGACATTGATTTCTCATTATTTCCAAAACAAATAGAAAGCTTAACTTGAAAAAGGAAAGTTAAGTTTTCAGCTACTTCATACTGAATTATTAGAATTCATTTGATTTCGGGTGTGCTGTTGTCGTGTCAGTATTTTGGGTTTTTATTGATCGCAAACCTTTTTATGAAAATTTGATCCTTATTCTGCAACGTCCCTGCATTCCAAGAAATATTCTTGTCATGCAGTCTGCAAAATTTAATATTCAACATTATCGATGAATTAAGATTATCCAGAGTTTTATTGGTAGTTCTTTCTTCTTGATATTTCTTGAGTATAAAAAAACCATTTTCTTCCTTTTTTTCTTGGTAAAATTTATTATTACTAGACAAAAACACCTGCAATTACTCTAGAATAGTAAAAAAATTATAGACTAGAATTTGACTAATAATAGCCGACTTTTCAACTCTCTTCTACTCAAATCGACAAGACCAAGGAACGGAAATACAATTTGAATATGATTACTACTATGATACATGCAAACTCTACTGACATTTTATAGTAGACCCCAATACCAACCACAACCACACCATAAACAAAATCGAACATTTACACTTTCCACATATTGTATTCTAATATATTTGAAGTAGCAAAGGTGTTTCCCTCGACCTTGGTCGAAGTCATGATAGTTGAATAAAAATAACATAATAGCATACCCCTACCATAACAAAACAGTTATATCAACTAACCAACGAACGTAATACATAAGTCTTTATTTTTGTGGGTTGCGTAGAGTAGAGTAGATGAGTATTTTCAGTATTTGTACACCTAGTTTACAAATTTTGTAGGTGAAGTTTTCATGCAGAAAAAAGGGCGAAGGTGAAGGTATGTAGTGTTTATGTATGTAAGTAAAGTAGCAGTAGTAGTAACTCCACAGGTAATAAAAAAACAAGGAAACTACTGAAAATATACACAAACAGTCAGTCAGTGAATATAATTTATCATGTTAAGTAAAAAAGTTAAGTAAAAAAATATTCACGTACCCAACCCAGCACACAATAATAAACAAATAAAAAAACAACAGAAGATACAGAACACTTCTTTATTCACAAAAACCTTACTTAAATTTCCCTTGAGATAAGCAATAACAAAAAGTGCACTACAATGCAAACTGCAATTCCCATGATAATAATCTTTTGTTTATATGCACCTTAGCAAAAAAAATACACTCTACCACGACCACCTTTCTTTTCTACTAAAAAATACGTAAGTTTATGTTAAGAAAGCAGTAATCATAAATGGAGAAGAAAAATACGTAAGAGCACGGTCACGGTCAACACGGTAAATATACATTTGGTATGTATATTTATGCAAATTGTGTCGCACAACCAAAAATATTTTATGCACTTCACTTTATTATTATTCTTGTGACCTTCTAGTATATTTTTAGCGAAAACAATAGTGAACCTACTGCACATATTATATTCATCCATATAAACTTAATGATGATGATGGCCATTT
The DNA here is from genome assembly GCA_034695485.1 of Entomobrya nivalis. NCBI lineage: Eukaryota > Metazoa > Arthropoda > Collembola > Entomobryomorpha > Entomobryidae > Entomobrya > Entomobrya nivalis. The sequence continues at coordinate 11,865 of JAQFZH010004256.1, forward strand.
TTAAATGAACGACCTTTTTAGAAATGATGATGACGTATTTTAATTTTTACACTCCTCAGATGATGGATCCGAGACAGCAAAAAAATAAGTTTCGACCTCTCTCTCTCAAAAATAAAGTCAAAATGATTTTTAATCAACTTCATACATCAAAAATTTCCCCTTGCAATTTGTTTTTTTAAGATGTCATAATATTTATGCAATGCTATCAATTTTCCTCTATAATTTCTAAATATATATATAATTACCATATATATTTTTCTCAGAAAGTAAAAAAGAGTTTTCCTTGTTTTCTCAAAGTGTACATAAAAGTATACTGTAAAAACGTAAATAATATTCGTGACTAATAATTCTGCTTTTACCAGAAAAAAACAGCAAACAAACTATTTTGTACAAA
>JAQFZH010004257.1:0-12257 GCA_034695485.1 Entomobrya nivalis
ACACGGATGACAATGTACTGAGACTTGTTTTTTAAAGCAGGCAGGTAAAGTTAGCTGATACAGGCTTTTTAAAATAAAAAGAGAATTTCTTCGAAAATTTGTATTGCAGCAGGATTTCAAGGTAAAACAATAGGAGAGCGATATAGATATAAATTAAGTAGAACAAGTAGAAGTAAAGCAATTAAGTAGTGTCAACAACATTATATACCTGTTTTGGATTATTCTCAGAGGGGAAAAGTATTGGAAGCTTGATCTCCATTCTTGTTCACATCGGCAAAACTTGGCGATACATAATGTCCTTTGATTAAGGCGATTAAAAAGTTTTGCAAGAGTCCATTTTCCTCCTACAAATACATATACACGTTTTTTGGGTAGTCGGTTGATTTTTTTTGTCTTTCGCCAAACCTTGTGAACAGGAAGAAAGACAAAGAAGAAGAAGGATGATGATGAACGAATTGGAAGCGTTGTCCACGAAGAAGAAAAGTTGTAGTTTTTTTTCCTTTTGTAATTAACAAGTGTGTGTACAATAGTGTAGCTAGTAGTATAAGTAGGTAGAGATTGTATATAACATGAAGGATGAATAAAAGATATTTTTTGAAGAGATAACTGCATCATGAAATATGAAGTTGTAACTTAAGTAGTAGTAATAATAATTTTTTCTTCTTGTTTTTTTTGTCGTAATCACTTTTTTGCTTTCTTTTTGATTCGCTACAGTAGTTAGATACAAGTTTGGTTGTTCTTAGAGTCCTAAGTAGCCGGCGACGGTGGAAACCATAATGGCACCAGTTACCAGTAGGCAGGCGAGGATCATCAGCTTTTTCTGTTGATTTATTAATTTTAAAGAAGAAAAAATATACATATTTTAGAAATCATAACAGTGACACAGTTGGGTCATTAAATTAACTCATAAATATATAATTAATGTGTCAACTTTACCTTTCTTGCTTTACTTTCATACTCACGAGCTTTCTTCATGTCCTTATTGGCCCTGTCCACGTAGTCCACGGCGTGGTCGACCTGGTACTCGATTCGATCTATCATTTCTCCCTACACAACGGAACGTCACCAAAAATATTAGTATTATTATTTTTCCTCCCATTAATTTTGATTGCTTCAACTTTTCCCCCATATAACTTTCCAAATGAATGAGTGTATAAATGTGGGCAGTATGTGTTTTTATGCAGTAAAATTGCTAACTTCCTTCCTGTTTCGCATTTCATCGCCACCACCACCACACCACTCCATTTTATACGTACAAGACGTAAAATGTAACGGCTACTAATCCATATAACATCTCATTAGTATTCTGCTTGAATTCCAATTCCATTATTACACTTCTCTCTCAAAATCCACTAGCCAACCAAATATCAAACATCCAATGTTACTCTGTGATGTTGGCTGTTGCCCATTGCTGTCCTTTATTTTACAGTTTTACTACTTTTCACACGAGGGCTTTCACTGTAATAAAGCCCATGTGAGAGTGTGGTGGCATGGCATGGCATAACCATGTCTCAAATTTTTTGTGTAATGTGTAATATAACATGACATGTACATAAACAAGCTTGTTATATACAAAAACTATCAAAAGTGATGTTTTTATGGGTAATTTATATATATTTTTGGGATCTTTCAAACAAACTATTATATTGGATTTTGTAGTGATAATAAAAGCATAAAAAAATGATAACGGTGTGTGATGGTGGAAATGAAGGCTAATTTAGGAGACATGTGTGCACACTGTAACAGCCCATTACTGTAAAAGCCCCATTTTCATCATTCATTTTCACGCATTGTTGTATTTTTTTTTCAATATGTCACTTAGTAACATTATGAAAAATATTTTTTTGTCATATTTTTGTGCTCATCAATTACCTGACTTTCAACGAGAACAGCCATGTCTACGAACATGTCGTGAAGTTCACGAATAGAAGTTTCTAATTTGATTATGTCCTGGTGACGAGCCTCGATATCGGCTAGCGTCTGTCGGGCTTGTTGCGTATCCGTTACAATCTGCACAAAATAGAAGCAGTCAGAAAAGCATGTTTAGTCATTGTAGATTTTTGCTAAATTATTATAAAATGAATTGAATGATAAGGATGATAAAATGCACAAATGAGCATACCCCTTGAGTGAATACAGCAGCGTTTCCCTGTTCTAACATATTTTCCAGCTCTTCATCTGCTACCTGTTTTCCAGCTATTAAACAAATTCATTTTTGAATAAAATTTTATAATTTTGGGATATATGTTTTTTGTTCGAAAATTTATGATTATCTTACTAATTTCGAGCTGTCTCTGAATTCTGCCTTTGCATCTCTCTCGGTAGTCAGTTTGAGTCCTATTGTACTCCGTCATCACTTCGACAAACTTTCTTGAAAGAGTGGCATGTTGCGTTTTTCTGATACGAACATCTGCTGGTGACTCACTGTATTGTTCGGCTTGCTCAATGCTTTGTTCAATTGCTACAATAGGCCAATTAAAAATATTTTTTAATGTTATCCTTTAGACAAAATTCTTTAGAACGCTGATTTGCTTATTTGATATGCTTACCTTTCAACTTGGAGCGAACTTGATTTGATGTCTTTTTGATACCTGCCATAAGGTCTTCCAGTTCTTGTTGCATTTCTATTCAAAATTGAAATAAAACAAATTAATTTTTTCCTTTATCATTAATTGGAAATTTCATGGGGCGATTTCTTATTTTCATGCAAGCTTACTTTCGTCAGTGGTTGGAGCGGATAGAATGGCACTCTGAACTTTTTTGACTTGTTCCGTGTCCCCTAATATCCGCTCCACCATTTTCCGCAACTCTTCCACCTAAAAAAATCCAAATATTTTAAAAAATCCATCCAACACTTAACTCCAGTTTCAACCATGCTCAGTTAATCTTTTTACCTCTGCGAAGAACTCATCCATGAAGCCATCCCTGGCCTCCATGTTGAGTTGCACCTCGTCCATATCCGACTCATCATCATCGCTCTGAGCCGCTTTCAAAGCGGCTAATCTGTCTCTCGTCATGTTGGCTAGTGGTGGCTGTTCAGAAAGCTTCTTTAGCTTTCTTTACAAATTATTTCTTTAAAAATTGCACTTCACTGGCCAAACCAGTCTCCTCCTCTCAACACTTTATTTTCCCTTTTCGCACTAGATATGACTTTTTTATTCTTCCCAATCTTAACAATCACTCGAGCACTTTCACTTTTTTTTCTCACAATCAACAATAATTCTCCAAGAGTTCCCTTAAATTATTCCCAAATTTTCTACCGTAAAAATATACACTATCATATTTTTTCTCTCTCTTTCTCTAAAAACTATATAAATTAATTATTACTTCAGTGATCCTCAGGAATTCTCACGTCTCCGTCCATACACCACATCCCAGTGGAGAAGATGAGTGATTCCTCAGCTCCCTCCTCCACCTCACAACCTCTTACACTATTAATTATAATTATGTTATTGCTACTGCTCAACAAATTGTTGATATTGCAATAATTATTACTGAAGGACTGTTGAGTAGTTGAAAAATTACGGGGCTGTTGAGTAGTCGTGGGATACACAGGATAAGTGGAATCAAATGATGATAAGGGACTTGTTGTTGTTGTTGCAGTTGTTGTGCAATCGGGACAATTGACGTTGTTTATACAATATTGACAGAATGTTGTCCCTTCAAACATTATATAAAAATTACTCCTCCACTTTTACCCTCCGTCATTCAGATGTGTTGCATTGTTTCAAGATCAAGATTCTTCCTCCTAAAAATTCCACACAAAATATTTTCTACTTCAAATACACCATAAAGGGTTCAAAGCAATTCCACTAATCTTTCTACTTAATCCTCACAACTCCACTGAATTAATTTCCCCCAACAAAACAAACCAACATTGACCTTGAGTACTACTCAACAAACCAGGAACAAGGAAACAAAAAAAAACTTTCCCAAACCCAACATCAAATCATCTTACCCATTTTTCCTCACCTTTTATTTTAACTTCCTCTTTTCACTTTCTCCTCAATGCACAATGCACCCATGAACTCATTCCAAAAGATGATTATTATTTATTTTTCTCTCTGGTATATTTTTGCTTTCACCTACACAAACACCACCAACACCACATCATCGCGTTTTACTAATAGCAATGAAATTACTTTTACTGGTAGTATACTATATGTGGTATATTTTTTTCGAAATAGTGTAATTTTATTTTATTAATAAACCTAACAGTATTTATCAGTGGTGTGTGTGTGTTTTTTTGTATTGTGGTAATATCTATTATTTATATGTAGATAGTATTATAATAACAAGTTGCACACCGTGTCAAGTAAATAAAAAAGGCAACAGACTTTTTTTTCCTCCTCTTATTCTTATTCCAGAGAACTAGTAGCACTTTTCTCTTTTTCTATTATTTCTCTACTTTACACACAAATAATATCATTTACCATTACCTCTCACACACATACACACCACACCACCACCACCACTCACTCTTATCCCAAAAAATATATTTATAAAATCTCTCTTCTATATTTATATTTCCCTATAATTGTATTTGTATCATAGCATCTAATATTACTTGTACTACTATCATCATCATTTGCAACTTTCACTCTGCTTTCTTTTTTTTCTTCTTCTTATTCCATCTCCAAACTGAGAAATACCACCAACCACACCGCCATATAACATACATGCATTACATTTTATAACATCAGCAGACATACTACCACCACCACCACCTACTACTCCATATTATTTCTACAACCCAAAAAAAAATGTACAGAGATAGACAGGCAAAAAGGCAGGGCAGCTCAAATACACATAGCAGATCAGCAGAATAGCTCAAGAGAAAGAGCCGTACCCAAAATGCAATGCCAATATACCAACTGTACATACCGACCGACAAAACTACTGCCACCAGAGAGAGAGGAGGAGGGGAAGCTCCCTTGATCACGACGATGGTGATGATGATGATGACGACGATGACGAAGTCGTCCACAGTGGCAGTGGAAGGCAAGGCGAGATAGTCTGGCTGCTGAACTGAACATTGAAAATACCCGTCGTGTTGTACATGTATAGGTAGTTACATTGCATTACATACTTATTTAAAAAAGAGAAAAACAAGTAGTCGTTCCTCGTTTTTTCCTTTGCAAAAAAATTACTCGGTCTGAGAAAGAGAGAAATGGTATAAAAGTAGCAAAGAAAAAGCATACCAACTACCAACCACCACCGCTTTTTTCCACCATCATCATCACCACCACACAACTATCATCAACCACAAGTTATTATTTCACTTGTTCTTTTTCCCTTCACTTTTTTCCTCTCTCTCTCTCTCAAGCCCAGCAGTAAGCAAGGGAAGCATATTGTCATCGTCGTCATCGTCCCAACAGTCCCATGTCCCTCGTCACCGACACTGAAATGATTACTTGTTCGATATTTACTTCCTCCTCTTCATTATCATCACCATGAAAAACAACTTCATTCATTTAACTTTTTTCCTCTCCTTGCAAAAAAGCTAGTATAAAAAGAAAGTATGTAGTATACGTGTTGTATGTATAATGGTGATGAAGTCTAAAAGATAATATGGCTATCATCAACGGCGTGACACTCTGATGACATGTATACATGTCATATCATCCCTATAAATCTAGCTGAGAAGGATATGGTGTCTGACCTGAGCTGTTTTGTGTGTAATGTAATGTGTTAAGTAGCAAGGCCAAACAGGAAGAAAATTGTGGCATGAGAGCAGACAGCAGACCAGAGATTCACAAATTTCCATTACAAAGTTGGGAAACTTTTGGATGTTATAATAATAATATCAACAGACAACAAAAATAGGTTTGGTTATTGTTTTTTGGCATATATGAATATGACCAGATGTAGTACACATAACATAGCCAAAAAAGGTCGTCATCGTCATCATTATCAATATACATCCTTTTTATACATATGTGTGTTTGTAAAGGTAAGGTGGTTTTGGTATATGGTCTTTGTCTAGTCAAGTTTAGCGAATGGATTTGTTGATATAGTTATAATAAGACGGGGAGCAAATAGAGTAGCCGATTTTCTAAAATAAAATTGTTTGTTCTCTCGGGTGAATCTCTCATGCCGAAATATAACCGTGTTTTCTTAGGATGGATGTATATGTACCTAATATGCATCAGCTACACGAGTTGGAGTTTTGGATGATGGGAAAAGAGTTAAATAGTATATAGTAGTAAGTAGGTGTGTTCCATGATCATTTTATCGTGTGCTGCAATGCGACTAAAAGATTTCAACTGGAGACACTCTGCCGCCACGGGCTCGGATGGCCAGTGACCCATTCGGGTGGAAACCGAGCGGAGCTGTGGCTGTATCCGAGGAGAGAGTAGAAAAGCGAATGCACACAAACACACCAGTAGACTAAAAAACTACACAATCACAATAGTCATGTATACAGTAGCACACTTTCTACAGAAAAAAACTAAGTACTCTCCCTGCTTTAGATAAACCTTCAAAAGAAAAAGCGAAGCAGAACAAAATAAAAAGCGAGAGAGAGGCAAAAAAGAGAAGCCCATCCAGCTACCACCACCACCACCACCCTACATGCTCCTGGCTTTCTTTTTTGTAAAGCATGTGTTTTGTAGATATAGTCAGATTTATACGCTACTTTTCCTCTTTCAATCGATCTACAATCTACAGAAAGTATAGTGTTTTTTTCCCTATGAAATGTGGAGTTATAAAGGAAAGCATGATGTGTGTACTTGTATGTATAGTAGCCTATTTGTATGCTCGTCGTGTTTTGAAATGTAGTAGACTTGTAGACATGGCATACATACAAGGGAAGAAAATGTTGCTTCTGCTTTCTTTCTCATGGTACAATTTTTTTCGCACATTGAATCATGAGTCGTCGTGTAGTAGTGTGCAAAGCTACATATTACAAATATGTATCACCAATCATGCGAAAATACTCGCCCATGTGCCTGTCTATATATTTTCATAGTAATCCATGTTATATTTAAATACTCATTTTTCCTTATTTCCCCTTATCCTTTTTTCATCTAACAATTCCCTTGTTTTAAGTCATTTTTTTTGCAATGTACCAGTGGGAATCCCGGAATTAGGTATATGGAGCATGCTGCAATAAATATACATACATACATTTGTATGTCCAAATGTTCACGTTCTTATTATAGATTTAGCCTTCCAGCACCAAAAATTGTTTTTCTTTTCTTGTTCTTCTCTCTCTCCGCTTTCCATTTTCAGGCCCGGGAGCAGTTGGAAATATACCCCTCGAAAAGTTTTCTTTTTTAAAGTAAACTAAAAAGCAAACCAGCAAAGTAAACTAAATTCCTTACATTTTCAATCTGACTGGTATGGTTGAGGAGCTCGCGGAAAAGAAGGATAAAAAGAAGACCAACTGTGACTTTAGTTTTTTGAAAAAAAATATATAAAAGTTTTTTTTACAGTAATAACTGTGTTTGTGTTTGTACGCATATGAATATATATTCAACCTATTTTTATATGGTAACCCACATGCATTTCTGCGCTACTGCTGTTTCCCTTCCGACACTATTCTTTTTTATTCTGTGAGAATTCTGTCTGTCACAATAGTCTGTCTTCCTTGTACATTTTCTTTTTGTACTGCTACATAGCAACCCACCTCGTAACAATTCAATGCAAACTTGCTTTCTTTCTTTCTTGTAAGCAAGTTAAATGAGAAGAGATGACTTTAGTTTGGTTATCTTTGCATTGCAATTTCCTCTCTCCATCAATCCATCCATACCGCTCCATGAGTTCCAAAACACAAAAGGCGTCTCGCTCGCTTCTACTTCCACTTTTTTTTTCTTTTTGCTTGACATGCCTTTGACTTTGCATGGCTTAAACTTTACTCCGCTCCGTTTTCCATAAGACGGCACGAACCAACGGCTACCATACCAACCACCTCCGCCACTACCGCCCGCGCAATACCTACTTTTTCCAGCTTGCTTCTTTAATGGTGATGCTTCTCACGCTTTTTATCTCCATCCATCCAAATTTTTGGCAACGGTTCGGATCCTTTTTTGGCAAGCTAGAAAACACATGCAATTTAATAGCAAAGCAAAAGGCTTAAGCTGGATACATGCATAAACATCTTACCTAGGCATCTATTTAATGTAAGTTTAATTTTTGTTTGCATTACAATAACCATGTACACACACAATTTTACTTGCCATCACCACGCTTTCCTCTTTTTTTTTCATTCATGCTCTCTCACAGTGTCGGCGTGAAGGACTGATTGTGTGACTGGGACTATATATTCATCTTCTATAACAGGCACACTTGGTCTTGGTGTGTGGTGAGCAAGCACTTTTTAAAGTTGTTCCTCCAACAAACCCCTTCATTTCATCTTGTTTCTTTCTTTTTTCATAGGCATTGTGAAATGGAAAAGTGTTTTAGTACGGCAATAAATGAGAGCTACATAACAAAAAAAGAAGATTGCTATACAAAACACAAGAAAAACAGAAGTTTATAGACCTTAAAGTTACTTTCTTATTGGCCATGTGTACTGATGCATGTATGTATATAAATATGTAGGTACATAAGGTAGACTTGAGGTAACAATAAAAATAAAGAGGAAATCACTTCTTCGTTTTTCTTTCCCCTATAATATATTATTGGGAGAGCAAGTAGCGTAATGATAATTACTATCACGCAAGAACCGTTATAAATATGTGCACATTTATATCAAGTATACTTTTTTCAAGTTGCTTCTCTGCTCTGCCGCTGTGTAAAAAGCTTATTAATGCTTTACTGCACACATCTTTCACTCAAACAGCCAGTGAGAGTGAGAACGAGAAAAGGAAAGTGGCCAGGATTTTTTTTCTCCCTCTCTCAGGACTCCTCTGAAATTGCCTGCTTTCAGTTTCTATGCTTCATCCACGATTGAATTGAATTGATATAAAAAAAAATTCTCCTACATCTTCCTCCTCTTCACTCAACGCTTTTTTTGGAGTAGCAATTGTAGTGTGGAGTCTCTTCTGAAAGTCACGTCAAATGAAGAATGGCATCAGATTACAGACACACACTCACAAAAATAGGAAGAAAGAGAGAGTAACAAGCGGGGAAGCAGAAAAAACACACACATGAGCCCTTTCCCAGAGACGCTAGAGGAGTTCTTAGGTAGCACAAAAATAGCTCATCTAAAAGGAAAACTAATATCATTTCTCCATTTCCCCCCTGTTTTTCTCTAATGCAAAAAGAAAATAAACTAATGCTTTTCTTCTCTCCTACAAATCAAAATTAATTTTCTACCGTTTCACATGCTAAACATATCATTATTCTTTTATAGATTTTTTTTGCTTTCACCTTAAATCTACTTATTTATCTATCAACTTAGGGAACAAAAAGGAAGCCAGATATATACACTAAGCAGATCGGTAAATAATGGGTGACGGGACGTCATCATTAAAAATAGAACACCTGAAAAACAATACATCCAACATCGTCCTCTTCTTTCCCCAGCAGCTTTTGTGTTTTATTTTGCCTGTCTGAGCTGATCAGATCTGATCTGAAGCCAACAAAAAAAACTGAAGAAGACAAAAAAAATCCCAAGAATAAACTGTTTGCTGACTCAAATACAACATGGTAAACTATACCTTCTTATTTTTAGGTATTTTTAAAGTGTTCAGCAAAAGGAAAAAGGAAGCTACAGATCACCCACCACCACCACCACCATTATAATCCTAATATATATCTGACCAAGCATATCTTATAGGAAGACACGACCTTCGAAAAAGATTTCCTTTTATGGCCATCTTAAAATGTAAAAGTAGCAGTGTGTAAGAGGAGAGATGAAGAGAAAAGATCTCTTCATCGTTTCCTGCCCCATTTCCCTTTGAATATATCTGCTTATAAAATTATACTACATATAATGCAACGTATGCATATTGATACTTTTTGTACTAAAAATACGGCTATACTTATCAACAGGCAGATTTTCATTTTATGGTGATGGTATGGATATAATAAAAGTAATAAGAAATAACCCCGCAGCAAAAAAGTCCTCCGTTTTTGCAGGAAATTGCTAACCATTACCGTCACCATCTCCAATAGAATATCATTATGAAATGTGGCCAAAGTACATACACACGTTATTTGTATGGCGAACCTAAACAATATTATCTTTACATACATATTATACACAATGCAAAATGATCTTGTATTGTTGGTGGTTTGGTTGTTTTATTTTTTATCTTTGAATAAACCCATGGGACTTTTAGACTATTTTTTGCAGCAGCTCGGGCGGTCAGATCGAAACAGAGAAATCATTTATTTCATCCTTTTTCAGAATTCTCTGCTGTTCTTTATGCTACTACACAAATCCCAAAATCTCTGAACATGCCGTTTTTACAACTATGTAAAAAAATACTATGTAAAATCATGTTTTGAGATCAGATCAGACAAAGCACACTGCACACTTTTGAGAAAAAGGCAAGCTGGGAGGAGAGAAAGAAGAGAGATTTTGGTGGAATAAAATATAGAATGAACACATCTTTTGTTTAAGGCCTTAAAACTATTCTTCTCTTGATTTCCTCTGGCAGAACATAAAAACATGCTGTGTATATCCTTTCCTTATCCTACATACATACTCACATTTAAAATATTTGATCATATGAAAAAAGTGAAAAGCAGAGATTTGAATAATGAATAACACACTTTTTGAGAAAAACTTGCTCAGATGCCCAAACCAAAGATGTACAAGTTTATTTAAAGGTAGATAAAAATAGGCGTGCCTGTGTCTGAGTCTTCTGTTTAAACAAAGCTGTGTAAACACATTGTTTTTTCTACACTCACAACTCCATTTTCACTCTCACTCACTTTCCCCATCTATCTATCTTACATTGGCAGTTGCCTATATCAACAGAGTAGTAGTAGTACTGACTGTGGTGGGTGGATGTGGATTGCATATTTTTTGTTGCCAGGAAATATGCGTGGAATGAAGCTGTGGGACTGGAAAGAGATCAAGTAGCATTTTTTTTGCATACGACCAGAAAACTAGAGTTCACCGCCATACCACCATCATACCAAACAACATTCAATACATCATCAGTAGACTTTCAGTGATCGTAGTGAATTAACTTTGTCTAACTTGGCATATTATTTATCTTTTTTTATACAAGCCTTTAGCACACAGATACAAGGCAAAACACATCGCTTCCGGTTGATTAGTTAGCTTTTGTACATTGCAAATACCTATACCACATACCTACAGTATACTATAGCCAGAGGGGCCACACCAAACCACCAAAACGTCAGGAAAATAAGCATGAGCTGTACTTGTACATGTACAAGGAAAAGAAGAGTAAACACATGCATTTAAGAATATAAGTATGTTTGATGTGATGTGCTTTGTAAAGACACACATGCATTCCTGATACATGATGTACAAAAACTCAAAGATTAATGTAATATCCATGGAACAACAGCAAGATCATCATCAACATGATCAGCGTGTCGTTTTTTTTCTATTTTTTTTGTGTACATAAAAAGAAGGTTCACCGCTTTTCCTCCTCCACTCCACCACCAACTCCACCCTTTTTTGTTCCTCTTCTTCTCACTTTCTCCTCTCTGCTTGTTGGCTGTTGCCTCTCTTGTCCTTTTACTTCTTCTGGAATTGAATTTACAAGTGCAAGCTCAGTGCTCTCTGGTTATTATGCTATGTGCTTTACCCTTTTGTCTTCTTGTGTGTAATGGACCGCGTGTCTACTTATTACATTCCATTATATTATACACATACCTATATGTAACCAAATAGACATAATAACAGTAAAAAAATATACTACATATAGATGTTTGTAAGAGATGCGAGATGAGGGAAGATGGCATATAAAAAGGCGTTTGAGTATGATGCACGGAGCACATAAAAAGGGATAATTGTAGACGTAAAATAAAAGACAACCTTGCATGCTGTGGGAAATGATACATGAGCAGATGTTCAAAAGGAACAAGCCCAAAAGACCTCAAAACGTTTAATTTCCAGCAACCAAGTGCATTAAGAAGCAATTAGCACGTTTGGCGGCGGGGCTCTCTCTCTCTGGATAAAGAGAAAAAAGGTTAAAAGTTATAGTTATTATAATGGAATGGAATTTGATGCACCCAAAAAACATTACTTGACATACAAAGGGAAATTTTTGGGTACATAGCAAATAGGGTTTAAAAAGGAATGATGATGATGATGTTTATGGAACTTGGAACATTTTTCCTGCAAAAAAAATGCATGGCATGGGAAATTGAAACTGTGTGGGTTT
>JAQFZH010004258.1:0-12256 GCA_034695485.1 Entomobrya nivalis
AGAAATCGGGGTCAAAGGTCGCAATGTCAAACACATGTCATGTGACATATCATTCGAAAGCATTTTTCATTGGCAACGACAATGTTAATCATTATTATGTATCGAATCGTTTCAGCTCCGTCGTTATGATCGCTATTACAGCGGGTTTATTTGGCTGAAATTGTGCAAGACAAGGGAAAGTGGAAAAGGCAGAGAAAGAGAAAATAGTTATAACATGTTGGTTAGTTGATGGCTGACGTTTTTGTTGGCTATGGCTATGATGATAAAGCATGCATACCCTTCACTGTTCACTAAAGTAAATATTATACGGGGGGAATGAGCTAAGCTGCTATATACTAGTCTGTGTTGTGTTTGTATAAAAAGCTTTTTTAAAGACCTTGTTATGTCAAAAACAGAAGAAGATGAAGAAGAGGTGAAAAGGATGTTGAGTGAGATGATGTTGGAAATTGGAAAGAGTTTGAGAGTTGAGAAGGTTTACAAAAACTACGGCGATGAGAATGTGATTATATTGCTTGTTGGGGTGTTTTACTTTCTCTACCTAACCTATATACAAATAAATTGCTACCAAATAGATATGTACAAGTAGCTCAAGCAATATTTTAAATAATGTAATGCAAACATTTTTTTTGTAAACTAACAAAATATTTTTATTGGAAATCTTATACCAATGAGTAAAGCACCAGCAGTTGGTCACTAATACTAAGGTCAGGCTTTTAGTGAGTTTTGGATTCACAGACAGACAAGTTAAGTTACAAAATAGCATGTGCTGGGTAATATTATAAATATACTTGTTGTTGGGCGATCTTTGATGTTGAATTGAGATTGAAAGCGTAGAAAGTATTAAGTAAAAATTTATGCATTTGTAAATAGGTAAGTACTGAAGTATACATGCATGCAAATTTTATAGCATAATACATTGTACTTGTACCCCTTGAAAGTTCCTGTTGGATAATGATAGACGATAGTGGTTAACTGCGAAGTAGAATAGTGCCTATTTTAACCAGAGAGAGAAAGAGAAAGTTGATGATGGTGATGTGCATTGCCACAAGAGTATAAAATATAACATCGTTGTTTGCACGATGTACAAATGGAAAATGAAACACTTGTTTTTTTGCTAGTTACATACAAAGTAATTACAATGGGAAAAATATTATATGTTTTAGGTCAGCGAATTTCGGGAGAAAAACATGGATCTCATGCGTCATGACATTGTGAGTGTGTTAAAGAACAGTAGCTCAGCATTTGTTAGAGAACTTGTTGGACTGGATCCTGTGGCTGTGTTCAGATGGGCAATACTCAGAGCGTTTTTTAGAGCATACTTTTCATTTTACGAGGCGGGTTACAGACATCGTAAAGCTAAAGGTAAGTTCGAAATGGGGAAAATAAATTGAAAGCAAGCAAAACATTAGCCACGTAGAAAAATATACTGAATGAGCTGAAATTTGATTTGATGTTGTACTGTAAATAACCTGAGTTATAATATGGCTAATACTTTGTGGGGAAATGGCTATCATAAGATAGTTGGCCACACAGGAAAATGTAGTCTAACTAATTTGGACGGTTTTATACTATAAAAAAATGTAATCGTTTATGTTTTAATTGCAGTCCGGAGTAGCTTGAGTCGTGCATATTCAAGTCCTGCTCGACGTCGATCCTCTAATGATCATTTGATAAAGTAAGTATTTGCCACTTAACTTGTAGTCCAAAATTTCATGTTTTACATTCATCATTATAACCAAATCTACTCAATGCATAATGTATCTGCGCATATAATCATTAATATTAATGCATTAAAACTGTGCTAAATTAAATAAAAACTAAACAGGTTTCTTTCATGGTGTTGTACTTAACTATTTCTCTCTGTATTTCTAAATCATTAGCCTGCTAGTGACAATCTCTTCAGTAAATTTACGCATAAATCGGATTGCGTAAGTCGTGTATATAATATAAATAAATAATCTTTTAAACTAGTTAAAAGTTTTTGGAGTTTATTTTTACTCGGTATTTTTTTTCTTTTTGAAGTTAAATTATAGACAGATAATGATTACTGCTCTAAAATAGAATTTCACTCTCTCCAAAATCAACAAAGTCACGTTTGTGTTGTTTATCATGATTTATGTTTTAGACGTCTATTTTTATTCTTTTTTTACGTATGTACTATTTGTTGTGCTTTTCTATTTTTGACAAACAGCACTGTTTATAAACTTGAGTATAATAATTGAACGCATTGTGAAAAATAATCAGTTTGTTTCTGCTGCTCATTTAAATCCTTTTATTGTTCTCATTATCCTTTTGTTTCGACTTCCTTCTTCTCGTCCTTTGCTTTATCCTGCGATTGCAACTAACTTAACTCTTCTTTCACCATCTTTTGCAAAGAAAACATAAAGATAGCAGCACTATACCAATCCCATCAGTTCTGCTGATTGTTCCATGTAATTTGGGATTTAAATTTGCTGATGATTTTCGCTTTTCTGCTTCTATTCATAGAAATTATAATAATGAAAGTGCTTTCACAAATGCTACTACGCCTTTTCTCCCATCATCCACAAGAAACGAACAAATCATTCGTTGTCATCTAATCAAGTCGAAGAATCGATCAAGCTTAAGGCCTTATCCCACTGCCAATTCTACAAATAACATCAACTTCATCACAGCCAGTAGTAATCCTGCTGGTCTCATCAAAAGTGGCAGTTGTAGTCGAAGAATTTATTTCAATGAGCCGGATCTCATCGCTGATACCAATGCCAGCGTGACTGCTGCTGCTAGTGCCGATGTTGCTCTTTCTTTTACCACCCATCATTATTCCCCATCACCATCAGCGATTCCACAGTCGGTATACCAAGACGATGAAGTGCAAAATGAGATTTTTTTTCGGAATTCTCACTTTTCCAACGAATGTGTTCATGAGCACCATTTTCAATGCCCCCACTCACCGAGCTGTAATAATAGCACAAGTTACTTGAATGCTTTCACTGCTTACATTTCTCCGCCGCCGTCATCACCATCAAGTGCCTCTTGTTCCAAATCCAATTGTGATTGTGGAAAAAATGCCTGCCTTTTTTGCCTCTCTTGTTCTGCCCCTGCTGTTTCTCCCTCTGACGCCAGTACTATTGTGGGATATCATGCAGATAATCCTTTTGTTGATGAAGGAGTGATGATGGAGGAGGAGGAGGAATACCACCAGCAAGAGAATGGACATGACTGTTATTATGATGACAGTATGAGTGGTAGTCGTAGTTGTAGCCGCGGTGGTCCTATGCTTCTTCTTCGGTAATATAAATTTTATATAGCGTTCAGTGTTTTTGTACCTTTCTGTTGTAATCATAGTGTGTAATCATAAATGTATGTACATTTTTAAGCTCAATGTTTGTTCTTTTTACTGTTTTCCGGAATCTAAGCAGTAATTTAACTTTTTGGTGCAAAAGCTTTTACTCTTTTGTGTTTTATTGTTCTGAAGCAAGTTAGTAAAATGTGGTATTCAGTAGTTACTTCTATTTTTGCTTTGCTGGCTTTATGTGCGTTAGTATTTTTTGATGTTTTTGTTTCTACAATGCAATAATCTGTGCTTTTTATAGTTATAAATATCTTTACGTGGGGACATTTAGATCAGAATGAAATATATATGTGCATAATTTTCTTATAATATGTTATAAACATTTTGGTTGAAATTATGCTGCATGCTAATTTGGTTTCATGTTGGTTATGATTTTTCTTGGTTCTTATGAAGTTTTGTTTATACATTTTCAGAACCATGTCATTATAACATTTATTTTCTTAATACAGGAAAAATCGCTCATTCCGCGTACAACCAATGATGTCTCGTGGCATGAAGAATCTACAAAGCGTCAAAACTTTAGCTAGTCAAACAGCAGTGATGGGTGTTTCCAGTAAAAATGTCAATCCTAGAAAACAGCCATTATCTGTGTCACAACAATTTCAACAGTCGCTTCATTCGTTAATGATCACTCTGAATCAAGCGAATCCTTTCTTCATTCGATGTATCAAGTCTAATTCCGACAAGGTATGAACACAAATTAAACAAGTTATTCTGACAAGAATTAATGTTCGTTTGGAAACTGGAAATCTCTTATATGCTAACTGATTTCTCTTGTTACCCCAATTACTCACAGACTCCAAGCAAATTTGACGACGACATTGTTCAAAGGCAGTTGAGGTATACTGGAATGCTGGAGACAGTTAGGATACGTCAGGCTGGGTATAATGTCAGGTTGACATTTGACGAGTTTATCCATTTGTACAGAATTCTACTGCCGAGGGGATTAGAAAGGTATATATATGTATACATATACGCGTCTTGTTTCATGATAAACTTGACTATCATATTGCATGAAATTTATTGTTGGAAGTTCTCTGTACGACTTCTTTAATTCTGTTTTTCTTTATGATATGTAGTAACAGATACGATGTGCACAAGTTCCTAGTCTCGCTCAACTTGAATCCTCTCAACTATCAGTTGGGCTCCACAAAGATATTTTTAAGAGAAATTGAAAAAATCAAGTTAGACTACTTTCTCCATCAGCAAATAATGGCTAGTATCGTAAGAATCCAGCGATGGTATCGAGCTGTTCTGGAACGTCGCCAGTTTTTGAGGATGCATGATGCAGTGATTAAGTTACAAGTAAATAAATAATTTAATATTTTCATATGATGATTTTATAACATATAGGCTCAAAGTGAGTCAGGTCAAGTCAGTAGTAAATTTTTTATGGAAAAATACATCGCAATAAAATAAAAATATCCTTGTTATCCTTTTTTACTTTTACAGTCGTATATGAGAATGTATCTGGCACAAAGGGTTGTGGCCAACGTGAGGATTCGTCATTTGGCTGCAACTTTCATTCAGAAAATGTGGCGAGGTTATTCTGTTCGTCAATGGTATGAACAGATCAAGAGTAGCGCAATCCACTTTCAAGCCAAGGTACGGGGCATTCTGGTACGGCGACAGTACCAGAAAATGTTGGATGAACACAGGCGACTTTCTAAGCAAAAAGAAGTACGTATATATATGTATTATGCAGTAAATTACGCTTGTTATGGATTTATTACGATGAATTTTGTAATTAATTGAGCTTATGATGTTCAATAGAAGCTTCAAGTCGCACTGAGGGTGAAGGCAGACGGGGACACCAATTCTGGACAATCCGATGAAGCCTTTTTATCTAAAGGTTCTAGTCAGGAGGAATTGGATGAGAATAAGCTCAAAAATTCTCTCGAATTTGAGGATTCTGAAGAGTACGAAAAGGCCCTTATGTGAAATTAATCATATGACTTGAATGTTTGCTTTTATTGTAATTTTTTTGTTTTAGGAGCAGTGGTGTTCACGAAGACAGTGACCCAGAGTCTGCGGTTTTAAGTCAATTAGTACAGAGCTTAAGTAATGTAAATGGACCTGCAGCAGCTTCATCTTCCGCGAGTAGTAGCACGGCTGCAGTCAGCACCGGAAATATTAGTGGCCCAAGTGGTGTGGTAAATACTTCTCCTGGTGGCCCGAACAGTAGTAGAGTTTTCCAACAAACTCCATCTCTTTCAGAGTCCATGCCAGCGTTGACTCTTGCCCTTTCAGCATCTCCATTTTCGTTGCCCCTTGGCGAAACGTCTTCACTTTCGCAACCTCTAACAAGGAGAAGCTTGTCACCTCTCAATCCGCCTGAGTATGTGAACTTTATCTTATATTTCAGTGATCTAATGGAATATTTTTCCTAAAACGTTTCGCGGAATTCATTGATGTTACTTTGTTTGTAGTGACGCTAGTCAGACTGAACCGCCTGCGGTGAAGGAACGTACAAAAAAGAAGATGTCTCTAAAAAGTAGGAAAGACAAAGGATTTGGTAAAGTTGTGGAGGATGAGGCGGCTATGATGAGAGAGGTAGACACCTACCGAGATGATCTAGGTAAATACCACTATACCTTTATGCATATATATTGTGATTAAATTTGTATTCATACACGAATCCGGTGTTTTATGATCAACTTTTTGTCTTTTCAGAGGGTGGTCGAAGGGATGATGGAACGAGTAAAAATCCATTCCATAGAGCAAAAAAGCACATAAAGACTCTCATTAGTAAGGGCAATTATTTTCCACGAATCATTCACATGTAAATTTATTTCATGTACATATATTGAATTTCATTTTGCATTTCTTGTACATTTGCAGCTGGAAACAGTAAAGTCAAGCTTGAAAAACATGAGGCTGTACTTCTAGATAGCGGAAGTGAAGCTGAAGAAACTCCTGAAGGAACAGCACAGAAGTCAGGCAGTAATTCGTCTTCTACTCAGTCAACGGTGAACCTCAGCGAAAATTACGTAGAACCTGCCTCTTTGGAGTCTCTAATCTTTGATCACCAGATGATGCGACGTGCCATCTCGCCAGCTCAGAAGTTACGAAGAGAGTCTAGTGGGGCAAGTAGTGACCAGGGAACAGGAGACTTCATGAGTATGCCCAGTTCTTATGAACATGTTCCATTCGGAAGTAGATCTGACGAATTGTCAAGCTTGACGAGGCAACATGTACAAAAGGAAAATGTTCCTGTGCGTTCTTCACTGTCTAAAACTAGGAGAAAGGGATCAGAGAGCATTGAGCCAGGTCGAAAAGGTAGTTTATCCTCTAGTGAGCAACAACAACATGCATCACTGATGAGCCACAGTGCGCACAGAGCTGCACGTGAAACTAAATCATACTATGGTGGAACAAGTGGGCGTTCATCAGAAGAATTTGAACACGTTAGACGGTCTGCTACCTCTACTTCAAGCTATGATGGTCAAATGCAATCTACCAGCAGTGGAGATAGGGAACCCTCGGTTCGAGAATCAGTTCGTAATTTAATAGGCATGTTTGCAGATTTGAACACAAAGCACCCTTCACAACATCCATTGAAAATGTACAACAGCAGTAGCACGCAATCACAGCAAATGCCACCCGCCTCTGAATCCCCGACCAACCAAGATGGTACAACTTCACCCAATAAGGCTGGACGCACAAGTTCAATTCCCAGCGTTGGTGGGGGGCGGGAAATTAGAAGGACAAGATCTGTTTCTGAAACCCGACCAGCAGTGCATAACAGAAGGGAGTTTAGTTTAGAGCCTAGTCCTTACGTTAGCGCAGATTTTGTGTCATCAGATGTGAATCCTATTGGACCAGAAGAAATGTTGTCGGGACACGGTCATCACCGTCATTCTGGAACTACAGCTCCAAAGAGTAAAATGGGCTATCATATGCTGGAGAAAGTTACCAAGTTTCACAGAGGTGACGCATGTGGTGCCTGTGGGAAAAATATGCACGTACTTTTTGCACCTGGTGTAAGATGCTCATCATGCAAGGGAACTTATCATTCAAAATGCGTACAGAATGGAATGATTCAGAGAGTACCTTGTCGAAATAACAGACAAATGCTGGTATTCCATTCTGTGAATGATGAAAACTTGACAACGCCATCTTCAGCATCTGAGAAATCTTCCAGTACACGAAGAAAACCGAAGCCAAGAAAGCAGAAAACTGATGGAGATGTTCCGATATCAGGATCATCCACCAAAGCTGGCAAATTTAATTTAACTGGTACATCTGAATTTACAGATAGGACTGATCAAATCATTTCTGGAGTTAAAGAACTTAGGCAAATGCAGGAGTTTATCAGTAACAAAATTTACCAGGTTAGCAGACGAGAAGGGAGTGTGAAAGAGAGCAGAGTGGATAGGGTGTTTGAGCAAGCTTTAAGGGAGTTCAAGGAAAGTTTAGTGAGCACATACAGTGTAGCCAGCAAGCAAGGGGATTCCATGCCACTGAATATTCGATACAAAGATCTGATTGCTAATTTTACCAACATTATAGAAACAGCTAGCAAAAATGAAAGTATGACATCGGATTCAGCAACCACAATGGGAGTTAACGCTTTCCGAGGATTTTTGAATGAATTTATGAACACAACTAAACCAAGTGTCGAAGAAAAGCCAAGCAAGGCTACTAAACAAAGGAAAGAACGACGTTCAAAGGACAAAGGGGGCAAAAGGCAAAAAGTTGATGATGCGATTGATCATTTGGGTCATTCGTTTGTGCCAATGGTCATTAATATTCCAACAGCATGTGAGATTTGTTCGAGTTTCATCATGTGGCCCATAGAAAGAGGCGTAGTATGCCAAAAATGTAAACTGGCAAGTCATAAAAAGTGTCACTTAAAAATTATGGTTGAGTGTAACGAGCATGGAAATGGCGGAGTTGGGGGAAATAATGCCGGTGGGCTAAGTGGAATATTTGGATCTTCGTTGGTGACATTATTAGCAGATGGGACGGCAATACCACTTGTAGCCGATCAATTGATTACTGCCATCGAGCTTTATGGACTGAGAATGGAGGGATTGTACAGGAAGTCAGGAGTGAGTTCTAGGGTGAAGGAGTTAAAACAAGATATTGAAGATGGGAAAACGATCGATTGTGAGTTGTATCCTGTACATGTTTTGACCTCCGTTTTGAAATCATTCTTTCGGGAAATGCCAGAACCACTGCTGACGTTCGAGTTATATGACGAATTTTTGCGGGCGGCGGAATTGTCTCAACAGGAGGACCGAATCAATACATTGTTTTCCCTGTTGAAAAAGTTGCCCAAACCGAATTATGATCTCATGGAAAGACTTGTCTTTCATCTTGTTCGGGTGGCTTTGTATGAAGATAAAAATAGGATGAACGCCAACTCTCTTGCAATAGTTTTTGCACCTTGTATTTTACGCACAAATAAAAACAGACAGGTGCAGGAGTCCTTGAATGATATTAGTCGGCAGACGTCATGTCTGGAGACAATTATTCAGGAACAAATGAAGAAAGTGAAAGAAACCTTGAACAATATTGAAAGCGTAGACTCGGCCACACACTCATTCTCAGTCAGGCTCAACTCTATCAGAAGCTCAAAGGTGAGTCTTTGAAGTAGTTTCAAAAGTAAATGGAATCCTGTTCGTAGAACCCTGTTAAGTTAACTTATTATTATTATCTTTCTTATTTTTAGATGCAAATGAAAACTTCACCAGATCGCAAAAAGTCTGTGGGAAGCTCTGGCTCGCTAAGCGAAACTAGCGGAGACATTAAATTGATTCATGAATCGTCTACTCCAGAATCTATGAGTGCCGAAGAAGAAGAGGAGTATTTGACGCAGCACATCAAACACCTGCAAGATGAGAAGGCTATGTTGACGTCTGTGTTGCCATCTTTGTCTAGAACACCATCAGATGAAGATATGCTTTCAACTGATCCCGAAGTCGATAGTCCGGGAGGAAGTGTAGATGATCTCCATCATGGTAATGTCTCGCCCTCCCCAAGACAAGTTCGAGCACAGTCACTACAGTATTCAAAGTCGGACTCTCTGGTCACGGAATCCTTACATGCTGCGGGAATTGTTCCAGGCAGAGGTTAGTTAATTAAACTCATCTGATTCGTGATGTCGTGTGGCGTAGTTCTTTAATGTACGTATTTATTTGCTTATTTCAGGAGCCGGAGGAACGGGTGGAAGCGCTCTCCTTCATAGCCTCATCAAAAACCGTGGGCCCATGCGTAAGCCACCATCCCGTTTTGTTCGCAATCTCGCATCCGTTGACTTTGGTGAAAAAGATAGTCGCTCCCACCATCAATTTTCCCGACACCACCACCTACTCCAACATCATTCTCATTCCACTATCGCATCCACCTCCGGCACTAGCAGTATTGGCAATAATGGAATTTCCAACGCCCCTTCGACTTCGGATCATCAACAGCAATCCCGTCAGTATCCAATTGCCCATCATGAAGAAGATGAAAGTGTGATTTCTGTGGACCAGAATAACGACGAAGAAGCCATATTGGTGTAATAATATACAACGCTAGAATATAGTTGGACCCCTTCCTTGCGTTGCATATTACCAATTATTATAAAACTACAAATTGTACATCTTACCTCGATTCATATAACGTCTATCCTTAATTTGCGTCATAGTCTTCGTCGTTGTTGTTCTCTCATGTCTGTCATTTTGTCTGTGGTATTCGTTGTCGTAAAATTACTTTAAAAGGAAACCGTTTATGAAAGAACTATTGCTAAACAGTTAAGCATGTATGCATTAAAAATATTTATGTACTTGACAAAACTTTAGAATGAAAATTAACCTTTTCAAATAGGACAAGCGCATGTACAATTTGTAAATGGTATTATTATTGTTATGTAACATTAAAGTAGATAGAACTATGATTAATTAAATATCTATAAGTAGATTATAGGGTGTTTATTACAAGTACTTGTACCTTCAGTACTTGTAAACCAGAACCTGACGGTGATTTTTTGAGGTGCCAAAATTTATCTTTGTCGTTCGTTCTAAAACTCTTGTTTATATTTTTTGTCACACAAATACACAATGTCATTCATAAGTATGATGAATTACTAGTGTATTAAGTCCTAGCTTAGCTTGTGAGAGAAAGAGAGGTATATAGCAATACAGCGTGTGTCGTGTATAATTCTTGAAAAGTCATCTTATTTATATAAAGTTATGTTATGATCATGTACGTTGTGTTCATCAAAATCAATTTATGTGTCTGTAATTGGTTTTCTACTCGAACAATTACTAATTTTTGAAAAGGTCACAAAATGCGATTGTAGAGTTACACATTTGACTTAAATATATTCAAATATTGATAATAATGATACTCATTTAAAAATGAAAACTTGAACCTTAACGTTAGCAAAAATGGAAAATCTTTTGTAGTTATAAAAATCAGTATTTCACGGTGAAAATGTGTCCTATAAAAAATGATCGATTGAAATAAGTAATTGTGAAGACTTCCTGGATGATCTGACAAGTACATTTTTTCAGACTTAGATATTTTGGGAGTAAATGTTTTAAAAAAGAAGATTATAGGTGTTGTTTTCAAGCTGCGAATCGGTGGTTTAAGAATATGGAATTATTTTTACTTTTTTTTGTTGAGAACTGATCAATATACCCAATTTCGAGTTTAGAAAGATTCTGTGATGTTATCTGTTTAAAGCTTTTTGATTGATTTTTTGACATAACTGCTAAATATTGCGTATTTTTATTAGTAAATACACTCATTTATGTCATTAGTTTCAGGGACATACACAAGCTTCATAGTAAGTTTTTTTCATACAAATTTCATTTTGTGTTGCATTTCGCTTTGTTTTTGTAATTTTTCTTTTGAATTTTGTTCACCTGCATTTTAAAACACAAATACTAGGAGATTATCTATATGTTATAATTATTTCTAACTATAAATGAATTTTTTATTTATTTAGTATCTGTAAGTAGAATGATGAACAGTTTGTCAACGTGCTAATCTTGTCAAAAGTAAAAATATACACAATGTGACCATTAAATATACTTATATGAAAACATTAAAAACGTCACGCGTACAATAAGCATTCCTATTTTTGGTTTTTATTTTTGCTTTCATTCTTGAGTTGCATTTATTTACTTTACTTTTGTTGATAGTGCACTAATACGCTAATTATTTATACGCCTTTTATTTAGTTAAAATCACTAAATCAAATTATTGAACTAACCTGTCGAACAAATCTAAGTACCTATGAAGTAATATAGTTAAAGATATCTGATAATAATCGTATAATTACCCAAAGTTCTTAAAAAATATGATTGATGATAATTTTTCTATCTAATAATTAGTGCCTTGTCGATGAACAATCAGAAGAAAATGTGTGAAAACATGAACGTGTACACTTACCACTTTTAATTAACTGTTGTTAACTTACAATTAATACTAAAGTAATAAAACTAATTATGCAATCTAACACTTTCTTTGATGGATGACATTGAACAATTGTGAAAGAAAAATAATATTTAACCATTTTTCTTTCAAGATTAAATTGGAGTAACTACAAAAGGTAAAACGAAATTATTATATCTAATATCAAACGTTACAAATTCACTTACAAATTAGACTAATGTTTTACAAAAAAAAGTCATATTTGCAAATACAAAAAAGTATAGTAACATATTTTCAAGAAACTCGAGAGTTTATGAAAAAACAAATATAAAATTTTATTATCGAAATGTCTATCTAATCGGATCAGTTTGTATTGACTTTCCTTAACCTCGAAACCTTCAACCTTTAACGTTCCATTCCGATGCAAATACAATCAAATCGGGTTATTTATAGTTTCCAGTAATTATTAAAAGCCTGAAAATATAACTGTAAGGATTTTGCTTTGGTCCTTGAGCAAAGTGGCATTGCAATTTTCAGTTGACTGCATGCATT
>JAQFZH010004259.1:0-12255 GCA_034695485.1 Entomobrya nivalis
GTTCTTTTATTGCTTGTCACTCATCTGTCAATCATCGTTGCAACACATACACATTTCGTGCGGCATTCGCTTGAAGACAAAGGAAATGGGCAAATTTAAAAAAATAAAACTTTGGAAAAACGGCACCTAATACACGGCCAGTGCGAACGAGGAGAAGTGAAAGAATAGCTTCTACCGACAATAAATATCAAGCTAACTCGTTTGAAAATATGCGTTCAAATGTCGCTGTATGCCCCAAACGTAGCCGGGAGTTCTACTGTGACATGTTCAATCGCTAGAAATACAGGTACAGGTAGACAGTCGACTACATTACATTATACCGTAGAGTGTTTTCCACATCTATCCATCTCTCATCATTATCATCACTTCGCTCATTGATCATTTCACTCTTGTCTTCACTGCTTTTTGAAAACGTGACATTGAAATCATACGGTAATCTTATCAATTGAACTTGACCTTGAACGCTTATCCTCGGTTCTCAGCTTCGGAAAGTGTGAAATAGTAAATTACTTTCTCCTTTTTAGAACATTACAATTTCTGTGATCTCTTGTAATGGTTAATGTTACACGTTGATTAAACTAGTAAGGTCATTTAATTTTTTTTCTATAATCGACATTTTACATATCTGTACTAATGGTTAATTGTTAAAGTTTGTGAATCTCGACCTACGTTGTGTTGTCTCAGGAGCTAAGCTTCATTCCTTGTCCTTGTTCCCAGGCTCCTTTGACGTATGAGAGCGTGCCGTTACCGTGTCATTAGTTGTTAGTTTTTACATTAAAATTAATTGTCGCAATTCTGTTTGTTGAAATTTGTAAGATATAATAAGCTGTGCAATATCGCTTGCGTGTTTGATTAACCGTGTTGATGTCTTTGATGTTTGTTAATACTGCTAATTGGATGAGTTCCTATTGTATATTCAATTACGGGGAATAATATTGAATTAAATTTGAAATGGGTAGCTGTATTCGGGATAAATTCTTGAGATTTTTGTACGAATCAGCGGCAGCTTCAGTTTTTATGGAAGTTATGGTGCGGCTACTACTATTCATCATGTTCGCGTAAGTCTTTTGTAATTTTAATCTTAACTATCTTAACTCTTATGTAAACGTGTTGGTGTACTTTTTTACACTTTCGGTGACCTGTAAACTTACAGTATTGCTGAGTTTATGGTGGCCGTGGAGCATACAATCCAGCCTGAGGACATGTGGAAGTATCGGTATCCTTACAAAGCTTCTCAGGTTCCATTTGGAAGTTTGTTGGTAAGCCGAAACTAAAATGTATTTACAAATGGAATGCAATATCGTGTTGAGTCGTTGAAATGTCTTTTTCTTTTAAAATTTAGATAATGATATTCGTCGCTTCTGTTATTATCTTTACCTTTTTTGGGCGTGGAAAGGTGTTCAAAGGTTTCCGGGAAACTTCGCAAGCAACTCTAGGACTTACCTATAGCTTGTTAATGACTGGAATGATCACTAACGTGGTGAAAACACTTGTAGGTATGGCGATAACTTTTCGTTTTGTATTTTTATGTGTATATTTTACATGCGTGATATTTCTAATTGTATTGTATAAAGGAACATGAAAAAAGCTGAAGCACAGATAATAATTCTTTTGAATTTTTATTTTTAGGACGACCACGGCCAAACTATCTAGTTCGTTGTTATGGATCTCAAGATTACTTACAGGTGAAAGATGCTAGTCAGCCTTGTATAGAAAGCAATGACTGGGTAGGAGATTTACGCAAAAGCTTTCCGAGTGGCCACTCATCAAGTAAGTTGTGATCATTTCATGTGAGCTTTTGTAAAATACCACACGTTCTTTTATTAACTGTCTTTTGTTATGTTCAGTCGCCTTTTCTGCGTTTTTGTACTTAACACTGTATATCGCTGGGAAATTGGGAACATTTAACATTCGAGGACGTGCGAATACCTGGAAATTACTATTGTCGATTATGCCAGTAAGCGTTGCAACGTGGGTTGCTATAACAAGATTCACGGATTACCACCACCACTATGACGGTAAGCCTAAGTAGCTTAATTATATCATAAGGTAAAGTTCTAACTATAGCGTTCTCAGAAATTCAATGACTTTTCATTATCCATGCAGATATTTTAATTGGAAGTCTCCTTGGCTCCGTAACAGCCTACATTAGTTACCGACAATACTATCCATCCCTGGATAAGGAATATTCTCAATATCCTTCCATTTGGTTAGATTTAGGTGTGCTGACTGAGGAATCTCAACAAAAGCCAAATCGAAATCGTCGGGTAAGATATCTCAAAAATATAATCGTAAGGCAATATCATGACAGACCACTTAACTTACCAAGAAAAATAATTTTACTGTCAAAAGATGGGCAACAAAGCACTCGGGGCGTACGGTTACTTTAAACGCAACACTGATGATAGAGTTTATAGTGAGCCACTAATCGGCTCCATTCAATCTCCTGGCAATAGGAGCATACCTGTATGTAAAATTATTTTTTGTTGAACTATTAAGTTATTGTTCTGTCTTGCTTTAAGTGAGAAATTAAATTAATTCAAATTCATTCAACTTTTTGGTGTATAGGCAACGAATATTAACAACAGTGAATTGAGCATTAGTGTTCATGTGAAACGAAGACCTCGACTGCCATCCTCCATTTTGAACAACCCCGAACTCTCCGACTTGTCCAAAGCATCAACCGCTTTCTACTGGGACGAAGAGGATTTGGATAATAATGGCGTCCCTCTTTTGTCCCCTGAAACTGTTGAGGCCATGCGTCAAGAATTACTTGCGGCCTTAGCGGATTTGGACACACAGTCGTCACAAAACAATTTAATAAGTGGATGCACCACAGAATAAAAAATATGATGGGGAGTTGTTTGAAATATGTTAAAGTTTATCGTAAAAATACCAAAAGTTTTATTTTTGTCGAAATGTAGAATTTATTTATATTACGGTATAGATTCTCAACAGTATTGATCCTTCTGATTAATCTTTTAAAGTTTAAATAATTCATTTCTCAACTTGGATGTATTAAAAATACTTAAATGTGTACTTAATTCATGCATGTTGGTAATGTTTGTGATACACTGTTTATTTGTTAATCTGGTTACCCATATAGTTTTATGTATTCGAATGGAATAATTTTGGTGCTGAGTTTGACGTGCTGATGATGAAACGCGCCATGGTTTTTGGTCAGGATACAGAAAATGGTATTAATAGCTTCAAGTGTGCTTAATTCTTATCTAGTTGTCTAATAAATATCAGATTTATAGGGAATCGACTAGTTATTATTAGTTTTATCAGCGGTTTTAATTTTAATTACGTAAATCTCTTTTCGATTGAATGAATGATGTACCCTAGCTTTTCTTGCTTGCTCAATAGTTGAAAATGTTAAAGTTCCTAATCAGTATTAAGATGCAGTATGATTTTAGTACAAGGTAGACGAAAAAAATTGTTTCAATGCTGATTTTATTTACAGGTGAATAATATATATTTTGGATTATTAACAGATTTTGAAATAAATAGACTTGTTCGGAGCATGTTTAACCAAACGTTTATAGATCTCATTTATTTTCTCACTATGTGTAGTGCATTTACATGTTATTTTGATATTGACTAAAATACAACATATTAAGATGATCATAAAGACAGTGAATGAAGAAGAGTATGGACCAATTGATCTACAGCTAAACATGAAATGCAATTCATATTTGATATTGAATACATGTAGTTAGTTATTTTTAAACACACACTTTACTATTTCAGGTGTTTATCATAAATTTTTATCATAGATTTTGTAACTTTGGCTGTACAATCACTAAATACTTACGTATACATGCTAAAATATTCCACATAGACCACATTACAGTATATAATATTATTTTGATGTGTACCAATCAAATAAATAATAGAATTTTACTACCATAATATAAATGGATGAGATTGGCAACATAATAACTGAAAAGGTAAGCTTTGATGATGCAGGTTAAACTATTCTCCCTGAAACAACCTATTGGTCACATATCTGTACTTTAGAGATGCACCACTACTCAAAAAATGTTTCCTTCTTATTCTGATTTTTTCCATCCCCCACGACCTCCAGCACTCCCTCGCTCTGAACTTTCATCACCGGTGTATGTACCCCTCTTTTCCCTTGTTCCAAAAAATCCTTGTCTCCGCATCTTTACATAAGTTGGTTAGGACAAAAAGAAGAATTTAGTTATGTTCGGTTATGTAAATGTTAAAAGCACAAATGTAAATTTCTTTCAATATGTTTTTGGGCTTTCAAACTTTCTTCGCTTACCATTGGGTTTATCATTGAGTTTCTTGCCTGGAACGCTTCCCACAGTCTTGCTTCCGCTAGAATGTCCCGAGCAACGTCATCAATTCTTGAATTTTCATCCAGAGCCTCTTTTACGGATTCATGTTCGTAATCATAATCCTTTAACGGCCCCTCACTTCGCTTTCCCTGGCAGCCTGGATTACACATTTGAAAAATAAATGGTAAACAATATTTAAAGTAATTAGTGTTGTTCAAAATAATTTACAAATGATGTTAACTCCAAACTTTCAATTAACCTGTGAAGGCGTTGCAGAATGTTTTCTTATTCGGTCGTGGTTTCTGGTCTTTTGAGTCCCTACCTCCATCAGCATCCATAACCACCAGGCTCTATGAAAATTCATTAGATTACACTATAATTGTTTTGTCATTTTTCTTCTTGATTGAAGGTAATCACAAACAGCATGGCTTGAACAATTTATAATCGTAAAGAACAACCACAAAACTGCTAATATAACATAAGCCCTACTTTTACCCGTGTCTCATAATTCCCCACTTCCAAAATCTCAGATACAGTTTAGTTGAGACTTTGAGAAATTCAGGTGAAAATGCTGCTAGCATTCTCTTTTTCAAAACGTAAATTATGGATTCATGCATCCTTTTACCTGTAAGATATATTCTACCTTGCCTTACCCAACTTTACACACCTTGAGTTGTATTCTTTTACATGAATGGTTCACCCCTACCGAGTCAAGTCCTAAAAAGTATCAAAGAATTTAGATCCCAAAAAGCAAAAAAGTGTGACTTTCAAACAGCTAGTGACTTTCAATTGAAATTTCCCCTGTGAAAGTTGTATGACAGTTTTTGCAGACGTACACACTCGATTTTTTAACCTTAAACCTTAAAATAAATTTTCTGATTTATCGATTGCGTTTAACTTTCTATTACTTTGCACGTATTCTATTAGGTGACTGATTGTAGTCTCTAATTTTATCCACAAAGTTGTGGTGACGAAATTTGACATAGTGCTCGACTGACGTAGATCGTATTAGGACCAAATAGTATTGATTGATGATTTAACACTCGTCTATTTTTAGAGTGAGTTATTGCTCAACTCAGTGAATTCATGTTTTGCACCAAATATCTTAATCACTATGTCAATCAAACACTGACATCCGTATCCTTATTATTAGCAAACTACCACATCAACGTTTTCGTGTGTTCATCAATAATGTATTTCCGTTTCTTTTTTAATTCTTTTCTTCTAAGCCTAACTTATATTATCTTAGAAAACGGTTTTATCCCCTGAACTCAACAGGCAAACATGAAGGCTAAAAATGTTGTGTGTGAGGGAAAGGGGGAGAGGTGTAGGCAATGGGGGATGAGTCAGGTAGCACGTAGAAAACTTTCGGAAAACTTTCATCTTGGAACTTCATGCACTTTCAGAGGCTGGCGCAACAGTGATGACGATGAATTCCCTCTTGTTTTGAGATATAAACTCATAAAATGCAAAAATATCTTTCCTTCGTTTCTCACAAACATTGTGTTTGATACAATTGTCAGATAAACTTTATTGTAAAGGTATTTTGCATGTAAAGGTTCAAGTTTGACGTGTAACCTGAATCATGGAATCGAAAAGAGATGAAATGTGCACACAATGTGCTTGATGATAACCAACTTTAGCTAGAATACTAGAGTTTATGTATATCTCCCTGAAAGAAATCTCGCATGCAAATGTATTTTTACAAAACAAAATCAGTATTCTATTAGTTAGAACGGGAATCTAATAAAAACTTGGTTATGACTTGCATAAAACGCTGGTCTACAAGTGGTTATGCCACGTCATCAGTGTGCAGAGGTGTGTCATTTGTTGTTCTATTTTGAAGGTTTCACTTCTGTGTAACATTGTGTTATGCATGGAATATAAATGAAGGCGCAAAAAGCCGGGTCATTTTGACGCATTGTTAGCTATTCATAGACAAAACACGGTAACGAAAGGAATGAAAAATGCTAATAAAAGTAAAGCAAACATGTAGACGCGTGGTGAAAACAAAGTAAAGACAAAATGTCCTAAAAACTTCATTTTTTTCTTTTTAGAAAAAATGAATAGAAATGGAAATAAAAGTTCAATGTTTATGTTTACCCTTTTCTTTATAGGAACTTTGCCGCACATGACAACAGTTAGGGCCACGATGAAGAAGAGAAGTCCAATGAACGTCAAGTTTTTCTGAATGTTCACCATTGTTGTAAGTGTGTTCTCCTTTGAATTTGGTTGAGCGTCGCAAAAAATGGATCTATGTTTGCAAGAATTTGGGTATACCTGAAAGTAGAAAAAAGACTTTAATTTTATAATGATGCCGTTTGTCTCCTGTGAAATTGTCCCTGGATGTTTTCTCCTTTGAAGCCTAAACTTAAAATTTACGAAAACACATTTTCCTTTAAATGGAGTATTAGGTATATTCGTTGTCAGGTTAGGTTGGTGTGGGAGGAAAGTTTTAAGTATGTCATCAAAATTCTAGATAGCATGTTGCATCATCGGTAAATATGGGCTATTCAATGGAAGTCAAGTTTCAGTCAAGAAGACTACTTAAAAAATCCAATACTGCACGGTGACTTAAAGTTGCAAGTCTCATTTCGCCCCAAGCCCCAAAAAAACATGAATAAAAGTGGAAGTGGAGATTTTTATGTAGTATTAGTGAAAATCATAAAAGGAGAAATGTGTCTTATTGATACTTTAAAGCTAAGTATATTGTAATCATTTTCACGGGGGAAAGCTGTTGAGAGACATTTTGGAGAAATATGTCCCATATTTTTTTGCCAGAAGACAACGAACAAGATGGGAATTGTTTGAATAGGGTTAACCTCAAAGCTCATAATTACTCACCCGCAAAGTTTTTTAGTTACATTCACGTCTGACTTGGCATACGTTATCGAAGTAAATTAAATTATCTTTTTAGTGTACTTTATGTTTTTTTAAATGCACTGCTATGTATATGGTACAATTTTGTTGGAAGGGTTGTCGCTTCATAAAATCGAGATTTTGAGATTCAAGCAGGGTAAAATAATGTTTAGCTACTGATACGGAAGACTGGTTAGGATTTGGTGATTCTTTAAAGTAGACTCACTGCACTTTGTTCATTATGACCACAAGTCAAATAATATGCGTGTAGCGAATTATGTTAACTTAAGGATAAAAGTGCAATATTCCTCCTACGTTTTCCTTTCTTATTACGAATGAAAAACATGTTTCAATATTGAATTATTTAGAGATATGCATGTAGTCATTTTTTTCTTGCTTGCCATGTCACCTGGTAAGACATTTTCAAAAGCTGAGAAAGTACAAATTTAAAGAAGTAAGTAGCGGAAAGTTGAAATTCAGTAGTAAAACTCTACATAAAATAATCCATCACCTTGTACTGATTGGATCTGAAGGAATTTCGGGAGATTTTTGTCTTCTTTTAAACACCTTTTTTCTCGGCTAATGAGCTCCACCGCACATTCTTACCTGACTCTTCTACTTGAGCTTTGGTCAATCAGGAAAAAAGATGTTTCCACAGAATGTTAAGTCGGTGTGTGGGTGTACTCAATAAAGATCAAGAAGTACCTACTACACCTTCTTATTTCACTTTCACTTTTGTGAATCTAAAAAAATCTCACCTACAAGACAAGTAAGTCAAACAAGCTGTCTCAATTTGAGAGGGGAAGTGAGGGCTCACAAAATGAAGACTAATTGCCAATATAAAGCTACCTTGTCAACTGGACCGATTTCTCGAAATCGACTTAAATTTATTTATTTATGTCGTTTTGCTCAGTACCAAATCAACCAAATGTACACTGTATATTGTAATTAAATTTGGTCATATGCCACCTTGCACTATTTCTTTGAATTTTTTCAAGCAGCAATTGAGATTCCGTGCTGGAATTAACAAATACTTATGTAGGTACTAGTTCAACCCTTAAATAGCTCTTCACTATTCTACTTCCTACCCTAACGCTATAATACAAGCAAGTTCGCAACTAAAAACAGTGATACCAACAGGAATAGTGATATAGAAATTGCTTGAATTGACTAAGCAACTTTTGTTTAAACTCGAAGGAACAAAATCCAATGAAGAAAGCTAGTTTCTATTTTCTGTTGCAGAACTGATAAGCGAAAATTCCTTTCAGAGGATTTACTGTGAGGATTAGTTTTGTACTGTCCAATGCAATCTGTAAATCTGTAAACGCGTACGTAGATTTATTTGTACATGGGGAGATTTGAGACATACATACATAATACATACATACTAAACCTTGCTTTTTCAGCGATTTTACTTTTGATTGCATTTCCTGACCTTCTGCGAACTATCACTTTTTAAACTGTTACCAAGTTATAAATTGTTTGTTAATGGTTTTATAAATGGAGTTGTCTAAAGTGCTCATCAAACAATAAAACGTTCTTCGTTTTTGTGACATGCACTTTTATTTATACTTAACCTTGTTGGTTTTTAAATGCCAATGCTTTTTGCAACCCTCTGTTTTATTGTCTTTTAATTTCAACCTAAATTGACTCCATGATCAAAAGTGCACGACGTTTGACATTTTGGCTTTCTCTTTATACAGGAAGTGCCAGTAAAAATAGAATATGGACTAGTCGTAAAATAATGCGGTATGGTCAATCGCAACAAGAGGTTTTTGCACGAACGAATTATATGTAGATGTGTTTAGTGTAATTACTGCTATTTCTACAATATATGATATGATGCGGTGATACGTCACAAAACTAAACACTAATGCAACTGTAAATTACTTTCACCAGTTGTTCCTACTCTTTGCAGACGGTTTCATGGTTAGCACTATGCTTTGAATAAATATACAGCTTTCCCCTATTGAGCAGCAGTGGATGGCAATATTTTATACCGTATTGAAACGTTTAGGTTTTTTGATACGTCGTGTCATATAACATGCACGTGTCGCAGTACTCACTACTCAATCATGACTTGTATTAGTTTTGAAGATTATATACAATTATGTAAGGGTTATGCAATTGTTTCAATTCAATTTGTTTTAAATTGTTATCTCTATTTAAAGATAATATCACCTAATTAGATAATTAATATGTTTTAATGTACATACAATATATCAGCATTTATGTATAACGGCGAAGTGAAGGCTGATCAATGAGGCCGTTTAAAAAGGGTTTCGACTTGGGATTTTCATGTATGGTAATGGACATCAATAATCAAATACCAATCAAATCGTTTTTCTGCGCTACCAAAAATAAGCCCCAAAGGTTTAAGCTTTTATCAAGACGAATTTCCTTCGAATTGTTTTCATGACTTATGGCATAATTTTATAAAATGTCTCAAAAATAAAATTGGTAATACCATTAAATTCGGCATTTAGGTTAATTTTTTCAAGAACTGTACCAATGAATGCAAGGCAAGGCTAAAAAATACCAGCTAAAATTAGAAAGTAGAAAATGTTTACCTTTTTGTAGTCTCAAGTTGCCCCGTGTTAGAAAACTGGTTGGATTGAGCAGGAAAATATCGCTTGAGTGTAGATAATGTTCAACAGGTAGCAAAATAGTTTCAGTGATTTATTTTTGTAACATTGGAACCTTTCGAAAAGGATAGCTTACAAGATTTATTAATTTTAGTATTTTAAAAATTCACATGTGGTGATAATATGTTGCCTTGGTGTTTTGTGTGGATGCCCGATCGGGCAGCCTGTTGAAAATTTACAGTTCTTTACTCGAAATTCTTTCTAAATTGAGGAAAAACTAGAACACGTAAGTGTTTTATTTCAGTGCTTTCACTTTCTTTGTATTCACACGTTTCTACTATCACGTTATTACTTTTCAAATGAAAACTAAGTAGACAATATATTTTTTTTCGAGTGATAGAAAGTGGAGTGAGAATAAATGCAAAGACAGTGGGTCAGGTAGTGTGATTATTGAATAGTTACAAAGCTGGAAGTAGTTATTTGTATTTTGTTACACAAATTTAAACATTATTTAAACTGAAACTTGTACTGTTCCAGTGTTATACATTTGGTATTTATGAGGAACTATTGTAATTATGATTTTTATTGGGGTATGACGAGTTGTAGTAGCTTGATCTATGCTAGTAACGTTTTTCTGTGTGAGTGCGTGAAGAAGTTGAGTAGACAGAGACAGAACACCACTTTCTCCAGCTGCTTTACTCATCGAATGAAAGACTGGTAAGAAGAACCTTCCTCTTATATACCACACTCCACGTCTTACCTACTTCACCGTCTGTGACGCACTTAAATAATGCTCACATTCTGTACATTTTGGTACTATCAGCTATATGAAAAGAGAAACATGCACGTAACAATGAATTGTACTAAAATACTGATGTTATTTATCATTTCGGGGCATGTTGATACTATAGCTTGTCAACTTAATGGTGAAAGTTATTGTTAAAAATTCCAAAGGTGCTAATGTTCGTTATTAGGAAACAAGGTTTCATAACATGTGTAGAAGTACACGTTTTTATTTGCATGAAATTTAACCTTTTGCAAATAAGAAAAAAATATATGCATTTTTATTCTGCAACAAATTAAAATAATGCAAGTCAAAACATATAAGAAAAAAATTATGTTACAGATTAATATTTTAAATGTATCTTAAGATATCGTTGTTGTCCCTTTTGTCCATTATCCATTTTGTAACAATGTTTTCAGTTATTGTCCAGTCCCTTCACATTCCTTAATTTGTAAAGGTAGGCTATTCCATATTCTTTTTCCAAATTCAGTTCGCATGATAGGTATTTGGAAGTTGTTTTCTCGTTTGGAGCTTCTTTCTGTTTCTTCCCGTTTTTTCAAAATAGGAGAAACATACCTGAACTGAAGACATTCCGAATGCGTTTAAATATGTATTTTAGTGTGTAAAGTTGTAAACGCTCGTGACATTACATTCAGTTTAGTTGTCCTAGGCGTTCAATTTTAGAACGTTGTTGTCTTTGTTTAGCGCATACAATTATGTTTGCTAGTCTTAAAATTATTTTATTAATTCGCTTAAGTTTATTATTGCAAACATTTCCCCAAACTATAAAGTAGTAGTCAACATGAGATAGAAAAAGTGAAGTTGGAAAAATATGCCTACATCTTGGACTAAAAAGTCTTTTGTATCTATTTATCTTGTAAACTCATCGTGTCATTTCTCGAAATGAGTATCAAATGTTAGTTTTTCATTCAAAAGTAATATTATTAAATATTTAAAATGGAGTGGATGTTGATGATCTGAGACAACTGACTGCTCTGTATGTTTCATTCAAGCACAAATTTCTAGACTTCTCATTCCAATTTAGGTTTATATGTGAAGTACTTCGTATGCAACATGTAACATCTTGGACCAGGACAGTTAGCTAAATGTAAGTAACATTTAATGATATATGTTGCGTTTTACATCAATATTAAATTACATTAATTTTCTCCTAATTTACATTTAGAGCAATGCTTAAAATTTGGTACTTCTTTTGGCCACTTTGTTGTAAAACGGTTTGAATTGAAATCATCGGTAATATCAGTTACTAGTCACCATGGCTAACTGCATGCAAACAAGGTCATGCAAGTACATTAGTTTTAAATAATATACAAAATATTTTAAACTAAAAAGAAAACGATGTAGGCACGATACGAAAAGATTTTATACGCTAAATCTTGAAAGAAAGATTTATATTTACCGTTGACCATAATTTTATTGTTTTCAAATGTAGCTTTAAATGGTCCGGGTTTACTAGTGTTGGTGTAATTGTTATCATTAAATGCTATCATTATTTTGATCTTTCAGATAATTGAATGTTATCGAATTATACACTCCGGAGTAATCCAAAAGGAAAAGGTTGCAATGCTTTCACATCCCTGCCAAACAATCTACGTCTCTTGGTGTCGACGCAATTGTAGTTAGGTGTTTTAAATGGTAATTTTCAGCACAATCTGTTCAATATAAATGCATAAAATACGTTTAAATTGTAATGCTCCTA
>JAQFZH010004260.1:0-12254 GCA_034695485.1 Entomobrya nivalis
ACGCTTTGCTGAAACATTCAAAACTAGAATTTTTTCTACACTTGGATCTTTTCTTCCCGCATTCATTCTCCTTTTCATACACTTTCTATCTTTTTGATAAAAGTCAAATCTAAACCCTCTACCAAGAAAATAAACCCAAAAAAAAGAAAGCTCTTCATACAATTTTCTTCCCTTACTTTTCTTCTTTCCAAGAAAATAAATCGAGCTTGGATTATCTGAATTTAGAGGATATTCTCAAAAACTCAGACAGCCGTCAGATATGCAAGTTCATTCATGATATGTTCATTTGATGATCATTCCCTTCACGACTGGTCCGCCATGATGATGAGCCCTTTTATTTCTTAGGTTTTACGCAGTGCATGTGTGTTAGGAAAAAAAAGAATCAGACAGATTGTACCTCTGTGCCTGTGCTCCATTTATATTTCATTCTCTTCATCTTGCCTGAAACCCAAAAGAACTCAAACCAATTCCATATTTGTAAAAGTGCCACAGAATAACAAAAAATATTTGTATTTACCATCCATCCCGCGTTCTCTTGCACCAGGAATGAACTCTTAAAAAGTTCCATGCTTTTTTCTACCACTATATCAGTTTTGCTTTTAGTGCATACTTTTTCCCTCTTCTCTCACTCATTTTAAGTATGTAAGTGTATGAGCAAACATTTGTCACATCATCACAGAGTAATACTATTGGAACTCAAGCATACATATATTTTATACATGCATTTCATTTGTACGTTCCATGAACTCTTCAAATCTTCATCCAAATAATAATACTTACATGTTGGTTTTTTGATAGTGTACTTTCCCTGCTGGCATGAGCACTATCATTCCCATCCCAGCGTAGTAGTGAGCGAACCAATTCAGACAAAAACGGAGAGAAAAAGATTTTTTTCAAAGGGAAATCTATGTAAATGTGATACCGACTTTTACAAATCACTGTGATGGCACAAGAACCATTTTTCTATTTCCTCTTTATTCTCTCTCTTTCTTCTACACACACAAAATCAGCCAGCATATCTTTTTTTTATAAGTATGAACAACAACAGAACGAATATAAATATGTATGCGTTTTACTGACGCTTGTTTGCAACTTTTTTCCTGTACAAAAAAATAAAACCAAGAAATACTTTTCATAATATTTCTACCATTTTCGACTCAGCGTCTTGCACATGTATTATATATGTATGCATGTATACCTTATTTGCTACTGTGCACTTTATTCCTTCATACTCGAATGGTGATGATATTGATGATGAAAAACAAGATGACACGCTTTACGGCTTGCTTTATTCGTTTCTATCATATCGCTGCTTCCACTCTTTACGTCATGCAGAGTGTCAGCGAGAGAGTATGGAAGAGAAAAATGTAGCAATAATAATGCATGTACCACTACCACCACAGCTACATTTGTTACTAAACAAATCTCTGAACTACAGAAAAAACTTGTTTTTGTGCCCTCGCTCATGCTGTATTATTCCTTTGTATTTTTCGTACACAAGCAGATTCCGGAATACCGGAAGAGAGAATACCAGCAGTAGAGAGAGTATGCTAAAGCAGCGGGCAATCCGATATAAAAATGAGAAATATGCATTTTGTTCAAAAGGAGGACAATAGTCGCAGTAGTTGGTGTTGGATTTTTTTACGCAGAACATGTAATATGAATATTATTGCTATTTGCATTTACCATTTTACTAGCAGCATAACAACCCTATAAAAATGTAGTAGTATCAATCGTTTTTTTACTGTAGGGGATTTGTGCATCTCTCGCTTTCTCCTTCACTCGCTCGCTCTTGTTCTCTTTTTTGTTCAAAATTATTTTTTTACGTTATTGCAAGGAATACGTTGTTTTTTTCTTCCTTTGATGCTTCAATTGGTTCGAAAGAGATGCAGCACAAGCACGGCATAAAACTGATAATGTGAAATAACAGCACATCTCAATCTAGGAAATAAAATTTTACATGGTCTGAGTAAAATAAAAAACAATGGAAAATGCCAACACAAAAAGCATTTTATAACTTGTAGCGGATGTAACCTTATCCATCTCATTGCTTTAAGAAGAGTAGGTAAATACTTAAAGTACATGTTCCTAACGTACTACAATTTCCTTGTTGAATCTAAAAATACGCGCGTTCAATTAGCCACATTCAATTTCTTTGGATTTCTTCTTTACACAATCTACGCGAGATGCTTATAAACATATTTGGATAATTTCGTAAATCGATACAGTATATATTCAACGTTTTCCGTTTGAACAGCAGTAGAAGAGGGTATAGGAAAGGAAACCTTAACAAATATGGATTTCTAATTTCTTTAAGTGATTGCAAAAAATATGGCAAATAAATAGAGCCGACAGCTTTTTCCTTTAGTTCAGTTTAGTGTAGTGTTTCCTCTTATCTAAATAGGATATTGCTGAAAATTGGAATATTCTTAAGAAGAAAGGCAGATTCGTTCTAAAAGAAAATCCATTTTCTTCATTTCACGTTTATGTACTTATTTATTTTTCATTCTTGTTTGCTTGCTCCTTTCCCTTGGAAGTATAAAAATACACAGTACATACAAATATATATACATACTTACATTATTAGCTTAGTCGCTACTACCAATGTACATATTTTCCAATCTTACTCCTTCAGCAACTCAATTCACTAACATATAGACACAAACACAGATACACAAGTACACAACTATGAACATGATGATGATCATCATCGTCGAATTTTGCAATTGCACTAGTTTTGCTTCACTTCGCTTTACATACACTCATCACTCTACCTATCCTACTCCTCCTTATTCTGTTCCTTCCGCTGTTTTATGTGTGCTTCTTTTTATGAAGACATTGTATTTCACAAGACACAATGAGTTCCAATTTATTTCCATGAAATATTTTTATACACAATATTTTATGTTGCTGCTTGATATACTCGAACTTTCTTTTTTATAAAATATACATTCCTGTTATTGTGTGCACGCACATATTACTAATATTACTATGCATAGGTGTAACAAAGTGTGCCTTAAACTTACCTATGATGAGAAGAGAAAATGATAATAATGTGTATATCATGACGATGGTATGACGTATAGTGCATTTTGGATTCAAATAATGTCTACACATATTATATACTGCCTATTGTTGACAGAATACTTGATGATATGATGCCGAAGTAGAAGGAAAAAGTAAGAATGATGGGCAAAGGAAAGAAAATCCGCTTACCTGCTATAAGTACTTTGACACTATGATGGATTTTCCCTTCCCCGTTTCGCGCAATACACGTGTAGTCACCAATATCTTCATTTTTAATATTTGAGATCCTCAGCTCTGTGCCTTCATTCACGATCGATACTGTTACTGATGGCTGAACGGGGTCGGTGTCTTTATACCTGTAGGGAGGACAATACGATAGAAGGTGAAATTAATGTACATAAATTCTGGAATATGTACATACATATGTATGTACATGTGTACATCACCCATAATACTATTAGATAATTTGATGTATCCAATCAATTGTTTTATTCAAGACAACAGCACGATATTTTATACAAAAAGTAGTAACACGAGTACCCATACAAGTGCTTTAGTAATTATTATGGGACGTCCTTTTTATTGCATTCCACAAGGCATGGCAGGGTTTCCATTAGACAATTTTCCGGGGTTTGCATTTTTTTTTCGAAAAACATAAAACGAATCATATAATGGTGAAAAAAATGAAAACGACGTACGTGAAAAATTACACCAAAATGATATGATGTCTTTTATATTTTTTGAAAAAGTATTCTTGTTTTTACTAGAGGAGTTTTCGCTGAACTTTTCACACATTTTCATATACATATGTATTTACCCAATATGAGATTATGATCCCACTCATCAAAAAAATCATTTTCATTCTCTGCTACTTTTTTTACGGTAGTCACTACATCATGTACGTTATTGTAGGGAGATGCTAGTTTCAGTGGTCGTATAATGGTAATAATAGTAATCATCACAGCCATTTCATCTCCATAATAATCAACGTCAACACAGCGAAGGAAAGTTTGCCCATTTCATTCAAATTCATACTGTTGGTACTATTATTATTTTCATCCACAGTAATCTTCATTTTCACCACCCACTATGCGTCTCCACTTGTATAATTTCCTCTTTTTTCTGTTAAAAGTAGGTTGCTCAACAAACACTAAAAAGGGGGAATGGGAAATGAAGAAATAAAATAAGAAGGTTGTACTTTATGGAACTGCGAGATGTGCAATCTTGGTCTATAAAAAGCTTACTCGGGATGGGTTGTAAACTCAGAGGAAAGTAGTTAAAATTACTGGTTTGCTTGCTGCCGCCTTTGGAATACAACATTTTTGTAGTGAATAAACATATTTTCGATGAATGATTTAGGTTTTGCTAAAAAAATCTTACCATACTATCTCGGGAGTGGGAGTTCCTTCTGCGCGACAGTGGAGAATGATATTTTTACCGATTTTTGTGTATACGACATCGTCGGAAGTATGGACGAACCGAGGTGGGGCATGAACATCCAGGTGGTACCAGCTCCCCGAGACGTTCCTATTGTTTTGCGGTGGGGGGCTGCGATTGAGGAAGTAGACGCGACAGTTGTACCAACCGCGATCTGACTCCCGAATCGATGTCAAATTGAGCGATGCGAGGCCGAATGAGCTATTCGGATTGACCCGAGCCACACGCCCTTCGTAACCTTCCCCACTGTGGGTGGGGTACCCGTCGTACCATATATGGATCGGGATCTCCACTCCCTGAAAATAAAAAAATAAAAAATTCATAGTTATAACTCATTTGTTGCTTTGATTAACAATGATATTGAATTATTTCTATTTGATGCTTTCTACTTTATTTTCTTGTGGATTATTTTAATTAATCATTTGTGAAACAACATGTTAAGTTTAAATTTATGTGAT
This sequence comes from Entomobrya nivalis, assembly GCA_034695485.1. Taxonomy (NCBI): domain Eukaryota; kingdom Metazoa; phylum Arthropoda; class Collembola; order Entomobryomorpha; family Entomobryidae; genus Entomobrya; species Entomobrya nivalis. Next base: position 4,923 of record JAQFZH010004260.1, read on the forward strand.
ATCCATATTTTTTAAACGATTTTATTGTTACAAATATAAAATGTGAAATTTTGTACAACTAGCTATGAAAAGAAATATGAAATATGAAAAGAAATTAAATACGTAATGATGCAAACTGCTTGGTTATTGCCGCGTACGTAGTAGTACGCGTTTTTGAATTTTGTGGAATTATTATCCAAAAGTTATTCGATATTTTAATAATTTTAAATTGTTAATTTTAAATATTTACCTTGTGTAATTATATAGTGTAGTACACGTTTTATAAATTAGTACACCCGGTTGTCATTTTTATACTTTGTCTTGGGAATTCATTCTGTATACTTACAACATATAGTATTGGTCACAATTTGACTGTTTTGAACTGAATATATATATTTTTTAATTTTGTCTAAAATAAAATGGCTTGGCTCTACATCAGCAAGTTATGATTAGTGATTTTTGTACTAAAATATGTTTTTGCACGTTTACTCAGTCATGAAAATTTCTTTTCCTCTCACTCTGTGGCAGAATCGACAAACGAACAATAACTGACTCGCATTGCATTGCATTTGGGTTTCTATATCCTTTTCTGTTGAATAAAACTGTCTTCCATTCATCATACATTTACGATTATAGCTATGACTGCTCCTTTCCTGTTTTCGAAGGGAATGCTTGTATGCTTACTTTCTCTTTCCAAAAAGGGAAAAGATGACAGAACCTGGAAGTTCAGGTTTTTAGGTTTCTTTTCCCTGTTTTTCTGTTCTCGTTCATTTCCCGGTTTTTATTTCCTCCCTCGCATTTATTATTCCATAAAATGGGCTTCCAAACATATGAAGAAAACTACGTTTTATGGATTCCATTGTTGTTGTTCTACAAAATTATCTATCATTTTATGGACCAAATATACCTATATGAAATACTACAAGTTTTTTTTAAATATCATGGTGAATAACTTCAGTAACATTATGAAACCAATCGCAAACACGTAGTTGAAAAGTTTGCGCTGTATAATAATTATTGAACACATGTGTGAATGCACAGATGAGTGCAAAGTGTGAACAGACAGATGGACAAAAGTGAAGCTACCAAAGTAAATACTAGCTATAAGGATTTTCCGCTTTCCGAAACATATATGGAAATTGTGAACCATGTATTTTTCCGTTTGTTTAACATTGGAAAGCAAGCATGAGCAACGCAAACTTTTAGTACACGAGTAAAGGTGACCCCTGAGAGATTTTTAGTCTGCTTTTTAGAAGCAACCATCACCACAGGCTAAAATATTACACGAAGCATATATTTTACTGCGATGTTCTGGATCAAAATTGCAAATAAAACGTATGGATTGAGAGATGCCGATAGCAAGAAGCTGTTTTATTTTAGTAGAGCATTCAAACTTCAAGCAGAATAGGTTATTCTAGATTTATTCATTAGTAGTAGCAGTGTTTTGTATATACAAGGATCGCATTTAATTTACCTATAATTTATTGCATGTGAAGTGTGTATTAAAGCGGAAATATACATAACGAGCTCTGAGCACACCATTCGATTTGATATCCTTACATATATTTAGCATATTACACTGATTGTCGGTAGATTGTAGTAAACTACATATATATTAATGTTGGTCGCAACCGGAAACGTCAATTACACACTGGTGAATTTCCATAGTACAGAAACTCTTCACAGTTCCGCTATTTATTGTACTCACGAAATTTGCAAAATGGGACGATTTATTTACATACGCGTCTCTCCTCTCCTAGTCAACTTAACTCACTGCTTTCTCTCTGTGGAAATCTAAACCCAAAATCAACTATTGAAGGCTTTGAAAGTGGTGGCCAGCTGTCCAGTTTTGCCTCGTGTAAATGAGGTACGTAGTACACATATTTATTTATCTGCTCCTATTCTTATGCGAAATCTGTTTTGCTTCAATGCCTCATTTCTCATCACATTAGCCAAAAACCAGTATAGAATATAAATGTATGACATTGTGCACATAGCTTTCATCTTGATTACCATTCATTCATCGAAAAAGATATGTATTTTTACCACTAGGCCAGTTGAGACCTTTCAAGACCACACATTATAGAGCTTGCATGTATCTAGGCCATGGCACCACCACCGCACATTATCATGATGAATACACTACCATTCTTTGCCGCACCAACCGCAATAGCACATAGTTTTACTGGCAAATTATGCAGTTTTGTACGCCTTTCTTCTTCCTACACAATTCTTAAGGTTCAAGATCCAAGACCTATCGACCACAAACGATTATGTGATGTGAGTACTTTCGTACAAAATGTAAGAACTCTACCCCGCTGCAGCCTGTATTAAATGCAAAAGCACTTTTATGATAGAGTAAATAACCGCAATCACATGACTATATATTCTTACTCAAGTGTGACTGCTAAGCTGCGGTGGTGAAAGTTGGACCAGTTGGTGCATATCCATCTCATCTCAGAGGCACTGTCTCTTACTGCCCATATTATTACCCAAAATGACAAGTAAAAACCTTGCCGAGGTTTTATTTTCCAGGGTCTCATTTCATCACCTACATAATATCCCTACCGTATTAGTCTACAGTTCGCCTCTTCCATTATTATAACTGACCGTAAAGTCAATGCAATAATGCGTTAAAGGTAATCCCTCACTTGGTAGAAAGTATTATTGCTGTTTTATAGCAAAATAACAATGGTAATGTGCACTATTCGTTTATATTTTTAGTAGTGTGGTTAGCGATCATCGTAGAAATTCCTGCCTATCAATTGTAAGATAAACGGTAAGTAGAAGTCCTTCAAATTTTGATGTAGTATTACGAGTTAGTTTTGGAGTATTATGTACAGTTACTATTAAACCATCAACAGTCTGGAATGTAACTGTTACCACCAATGTGAATGTAACCGAAAATGTAAGAAATATAACAACATAATGAAATTCTTGGTGTCTCTAGCAAATGAAATCAAGCAAACATTTCATTTTATCACTGGTTATATTCTATGAGACATAAAGCAAACTTCACAAATCAATGCAAATGGAAAAGGAACGAACAAAAACAACTGCAAAATTTATTTATAGCATCAGCAGTACTTTTATGACTGTATAAACATAAGCAAATCAAATGCGCGTTGGGGTATATTCGGTCTACGTCATTTCTCAAGAAATATTTTGTTTATTATGATATGTTTATCAAAATACTATTTTCTCTGATGCTATTCACACTTTTATTATTGGCTGTACTAATACTCAGGGAAAGGTTTGACTTTTGCCGATCACATATCACATGAAACACCAAGCACATTTATTTTCGTCGGAGAAGGCCATACCCAAGGATTTTTTGATATATCTATACATTTATTTGAATCTCTATTCTCTATCTTTCTTTTGCAATAGGTTTTTGTGTCTTGTGTGATTTCTGAGGTGGATGATGTGATGATGGAATTCTTTTGGGATTTTCTCCTTTACTAGCACAGAAGCACATTACCACTGCCAAGTCAAGGCATGCACACAAAGCAATGGAAGAGAAATCCAGTGAGATGAAAATAAAAGAAGGATAAAAGCACACATATTATTGGTACGCACATAGATACGTGGTTCATGACATGTATGCTGTATAACAAAATATAAGTAAGTTGTGCAGAAAAGTAGAAAATAGAAACTGGAAATCAGTATTGGAATATTACTGAGAATAGCAATAACACAAAGAGATACACAAAAGGAGACGTACATGCATGAAAGCAAATGAAACGTTTTCTCACTTTGCTAGCGAGAAAGAAAGACAGAGAGAAAAAGAAAGGGGAGGTGGAGAATAAAAGCGTGAGGAAATAAAAAAAGAACGAGAAGGAGGACATGAGATATGAGAACTGATTGAAGGTGACATCATGTCTTCCTGTTCATCTCACTTCTTTTCTTTTTCCATCTGAATTTAAGTCAAAGATAGCTACACTTTCCAAGACCAACCCAGAAGAAGCATCAAATCTACTATATAGTCTGGTTGGTTAAAATATAGAGGGTCGTGTAGGAGTTTAACATTTTAGCAGCTGATTTCGAGCTCGTTTTCTTCGCAGTGAATAAAAATAGAGAAGGGTTGACATGTACACGAAAAGTACGACACACGGAGAAGAAGAAGAACGGCGACAACGATTCAAAGAATGAAAAGAAGTAAAATGGTCTGGTATCAGCGGTACATGACAGCTTAAATGGGTACACATACACTGACTTGTGAGTAGACGTGCTAATATAACTTGCTTTATACATTTGCCCGTATGGCTTTTTCGTGTATTATGAACATTCATATAATGACAGCAAAATATATGTTTTCTTCTGCCTCGACGAAGGTAATTGGAAGAGAGAAGTTGCAAGTGAAAGTTAAAAAGTAGCGCGGCACTACCATATATACATTATTATACAATGAAGGGAAAGATGATGATAACTTGCTGTGGCATAAGTGACTATTCACAGAAAAAGTTAAGTACGTAAAATAAAGGAAAGTTATAGGGTACTGGTTAGATTTAGGGTGGTTGATATGATAAACATACATACATGATGTTAGTCTGCTCAAACTGAATGAATGTGAAAGAAAGGTACATGTTTAGCCATCTTTCTGTGTTCTTCGTCTACATTTATAGCATTATGTGTTTTGTACATATCTTTGAAAGAAATGAGTGGAATCTTTGGTTTTTTCTCTCTTTATCATCGTCATGATCATCTGCATGACTTTGTGTGCTCTATTTTTCTGTGAGATGTGTTCCTTGCGATAGGAGCATCAACTTATTTGGATTCTATCATCATATTATATTCGCTCCACTTATCCGGCATTCTTTCCACTATTTTGAGTCTCAATAAAAACAGCAGCAAAATCACACAAACTACAACTTGCTTATTCGCACAGATGTAGCGTGGTGGCATGGTATGAGCCTCCTTGCAAAAGGAAAGACCTAATTTTCCCTTATTTTTTGCTCTTGACTTCTCATTTTCTTTTGTGGAGCTAGAGATTGTTGGTTAGAGATAGCGTGAATTGTAAAAACCAACAAAAGCAAGTCAACAAGAATGAAAGCAATGTGGTCTTTTACTGTGTGTTCATTGAGTAAGGTTGAGAATTGAATTGGAATGTGGAATTGGAGTGAAAATGTGGGTTTAATTAGTGATTACTCACTCACCGAGGAAAAAGTTGACTAAGCTCTTTTCGGGAACCTAAATATACATAGATAATGTTCTATACAATATCTATCTAAAATACATACAAAATATTGTGATACGGAATAATTGAGCACTTGAGCGACTGGCAAATACATTTTGTGGATGTTAAAGCAAACCCGGTGCAAACTTGGTAAACTCCCGCTTCAACAGTGATGTACAAAGATAAGTAGTTTTTCCTTGAGGTGACTTTATGACTGTATACTGCACAAGGAAATAGACTTTAGGTAATGCAACAAAAACATTTTACAGCATAATTCCAAAAGATTCATGCATCTACTCAATTTTGCTTTCTATATATTAAAATACTCACTCAGTATGAGGCACAAACTCAATATCGCCATAAAATGGAATTTTCTCTAAAATCCTTCTATGAAATTGAAAAAGTTTAACAAAGTTCTGATACTGCCAATAGACTTAAATCTGCATACATGGCGAGTTTTATTAAGTAGCATCTAGCTGTTCGTTATTTCGAGTTCTGAATATACTTGTAAGGAAATATTGACACCGATAACATTTCGCAACACTTGTCACATGATAAACATCTATACACTCTATAACTTATTTGGAACTATTAAATTAACATTTTTTCACTATCATATACATATTAGACTGTATAATATAAACTCTGTCTAATCGGTTTAGAGTCATCTAAGCCTAATCGGTTTATATTTTACGTGAGTCTCATAAAATTCAAGAAAATGCAAACTCATCGACTAGAGTTTTTGACGAGGATCTATCTATTTCGCTGTCAATAATCCTGGCGTATTAACTTTTGTGAAATGAAAAGAAAATATGAATGAATATACTATGTATATAAGTAAATGCAAATTTTTATTAGAACTCCATTGTATGTATTTCAGTCATGGAATCCAATTTGAAACATCACAAGTTGTTTGTAAGAATAGTTCACATTTTATTATGCTTATCTCACCTTTTTGTCCCATTGGACAATGTAAGGGACTGGATAATTGTCAGGGAATTCGACATGACAGTTGAACACAACAGACTCTCCAATAATAGCGGTGATGTACTCGGCATCAGGCGGAACACCTAGTGGACCCCAATCATCCCCATTCCCTACTCCACCACCTCCATTTCCAGCCACTAAACTTCCGTATACAGAGCCAAGCGTGTCATCGTCGCTACTTTCACAACATCCTGCAAACAAACAAGAAAAAATCACTTTTTCAATATAGCGTCCTTATGTGTCATACCATGTGCCCTATTTACACTATCATCGTTTAGTCCTGCTCCAACAAAATCCATATGTTCCAAGCGTCAACTCGTTACGTCAATTACATTTACGGAGAAAGGGGAAGCAGTACTTGTAACACAGCATCTAGAACCTTTCTTCAATAAGTTAGTCGCCTCGTGTTGTTGATACGCGTTGAGTCTATCGATGCTTCTTCTGCAGTACCTGAATTTAAATTGCTTCTTTGTGTACACAGTAAACAACTACAAAAGCATTTGCAAACAAATTACGCTAGTTTTTTTTGCTACCCTTATAATGTCATCTTCATACGTATCATCTGTCGCAATGGTACTTTTCTCCATTTTATGTGTAGTGTACACTAAATTTGTTTTTAGCCAAAATGTTTTTTTTTCTTTTACAGACGCCGGATAAGGATACGGAAGGCGTCAGGCGTCGTTGTATATATCACATCATTCACTCATCATGATCATCATTGCCACCAGAGCCATCAAGTTTACTGTTCGCTGGTTTTTGTAATGATCAAACGAAAAAAGAGAATGTATATAAAAGAAAATACAGGAAATTTTGGTAAATACAGAACAGTTGTTTATACATAAATAGCCCATTACGTTTATTACTGAGCATCCATTTCTCAGATTATATCCCAGGAATAAAACATACGTTATAGCAAGTAGCCCTTTTCATTATTTGCTGCCGCTGTGTAGTAACTAACAAGTCAAACACTCACAGTCAGCTTCTTTTGAAGATTTTTCTAGGAAAAATCAAACTTGTTATGTTTTCATGCGAATGATGCCTTTAAGCTTTTCTTCCTTTAACTATGCCTACATCTCCGAGTAACATTAATGCTTGTAGTTCCATCACCACACGTTTTTTTCTTAAGATCATTGTCGTCCTAATTTCCTTTCACAAAAAAAGACGATGAGAAAAGAGACCAGAAAGGAGCC
>JAQFZH010004261.1:0-12253 GCA_034695485.1 Entomobrya nivalis
GTTCATAAATAATTTATTCATCTTGTCGATTGTAAATCAGACACGCTTATCTGTAGGCTAATGGGTACATATTTTTCTGAACTATTAATCAGTTTTCAGATTTGGAAACCTTATTTGGTTACAACAGAGTACGAGAAACAACAGCAGAAAATTATATTAGCTACATAAATTAGGACAAAAATGCCTCCTAAAATGACAAAAAACTTTTTTTTACTTGGGATTGTGCTATAACTGCCTCTTATTTCGCTGATTTCTTAACATATACTCAATGTTATTTCTTTAAAAAGGTTAAGGTGACCAACGTATCGTCTGAGTATCACTTTCAAACTCATTGAAGACCATTCAGTTCGTTCGAGTTTCGGTCAAGAATTCTATTTTACGTGTGGTCAAGTAGCACAGGTTTTTTCTCCCAACGTGCCTGTCGAAATGTTAGGTCAGAAGATTAAAGTTTAAATTAGAGCATTATTCATTATTTTCTAAGAAATTATATACAAAAATTGCTCATCTAATGATGTTTGGATTTTTGGGTATAATATGTAAGCAGGTTTTGATAATCAAGTGTGGGTGACATCCGTTCTCTCGGATGAGGATGTCCAGAAAGCATTGGTCCTTTGCTACTCTCTACGGAGATCCTATACAAGTCGCAGGATTGCAGTTATAGCGTCACCAAAAATCTCACTGCATTTAAAGTAACCATACTTTGCTAAGAATGCTGTCACTGTATACTTTAATTTGAAGTATAATTGTTTCAAGACAACAGTAATTTTTAAAAGTAATTAAAACTGTAATTTTTGAAGGGAAGCGCTGTACTATGCTTTTGACGTCGTATTTTATCTCGAGGAGGCACTTAACGTAATCCCCCTAAATCTGGAGCACTATTCCAAGCTGTACTCTTTTATGGCTCTGCGCTCATTTAAAAATTGCGCTTACTTGTCTCCATCCATGGTGGTTCTGAAAAATTGCGATGACATTTTTTCTATACAAACTGAACGGATTGTTCTTTTGGAGGATGATGAGGATGCTGCCGTTTTCCTTTTCAAGCCATCCCTGGACATATTCAAGGCTATATCAACCAGTCTGATGGACTTAAGCATGAACGGTAAGCTCCTATTATAAAACTATTGTTTTTAAAGTTTGTCAAAATAAGCAAACTTGTGCAGTAAATTATAGTGTAATGTATATGGTAAGCATATACCTTTAATACGCACTAGTTATGCTATTTTGTTTTTGCTGAATATAAGGGTCTGGACTTGGAGTGTATCTGAAGAAATGGTTGATGAAGGAACAGGAAAGCCTTGAATTCTTGCATGTTAAATATAACAGTGTTTTGAAGCCTGGAAAAACACTGATTGGGTAAATAATTTATAATTAAATACATATCGTATAATATACCGTGAACAATTATCTACTACTTTGCCTAAACATCATTTAGTGTGATGATCTTTGCCCAATGGAAATCAAGGTTGTCATGCTGACGTTGCTATTTGCTGCGTCTGTATTGCTATTAATCGTTGAACATTTCTATTTTGTCCTAATAGTTTTGAGGAAGACATCTCAATTATTAATTTGGTCGATTATCCCACCAAATCTGATGATTTTCAGAACTATGAAAAAATCGGACTTCTTGGCAAACTCATTGCGATATACTTGCAGAAAATTTTAGAGGAAAATGTAGCACCCATGTTGGAAATTTGTGTATCCACCCGTCCACTTTTTTCTTCAACACTGCAGCCAAAATGTTCTGTACCAGCTTATAACAAGGAGCCTATTGCTATTGTTGGGATGAGTTGTTGCTATCCGGGATCCAATAATGTTGAGGAATTCTGGGAATTGCTTTTTCAGGGTAAGGATGGAATCTGCAATCCTCCTCCATTCCGATGGACGCGAGAACAATGCTGCATGCACAAAGCTGATGCGAGGAAAACGAATGCTGGGTTTTTGAAGGTTCCCGTTGATGAATTTGATGCAAAGTTTTTCGGTATGTAAGATTTATTGCCAGTGGAGTTCTCTTGCTGCAATACACTAACTGTAAGTTGTTCAAAAATTACAGGAGTCTCTCCAAAGGAAGTGTTGTACATGGATCCCCAGCACAGACTTTTGCATGAACTTGTCTGGGAAGGCTTGGAGGATGCATGCATTGATCCCCATTCACTACGTGGAACATCCGGTTCAGTCTTCTTGGGATCGTGGATGAATAATTATAATGATATAGTCATGAATTCCACGATAGGTGAATTTTATCGCGTGTACATGGGAAACTCAATTGGGGCAGCAGCTGCAAGAATTTCGTTCCTATTGGGAATAACTGGACCGAGCATTTCCACTGAGTCTGGATGCAGCTCAGCGATGGTTGCAGTTCATTTGGCTTGTAAGAGTCTTCGGAATGGAGAGACAAATCTCGCTTTGGCTGGAGGAGTCAATTTACTACTTCATCCATTTGATCAGGATGTAATGCCAATGGTCGTTTCTCCGGATGGTCACTGCAAAACATTTTCAGAGGATGCGAATGGATTTGCAAGAGCGGAAGGATGTGGGGTTCTCGTACTAAAAAGGCTATCTGATGCGCTGAAGGACGGGGATAACATTTGGGGACTTTTAAGGGGAACTGCAGTGTCTCAAGAAGGTGTTTCAAAAAGCATGGGTACGCCAACAATCCATTGTGAATCCCTGGCTATGAAGGACGCCTTGTGTGACGCAGAGGTAAGGCCGGAAGAGGTGTCCTACGTTGAGACTCATGGTACGGGAACTGTTGTCGGAGATCCTATGGAAGTTTCTGCCATTGCACAAGCTTATAAATCTCCTTTGAGGAAAGTGCCGTTGATAATTGGATCAGTTAAGACGAATGTAGGGCATACTGAGTCATGCTCTGGAATCACTGGTATCATGAAAGTGGTATTGGTTATGTTGCATGAAACTATTCCTGCACATTTAAATTTCTACAAACTGAATCCATCCATTAACTTAGAAGATATACCTGCAGTCATTCCTCTTCAATCTTTGGAATGGAAAAAGGAACTTGGAAAACCTCGTATTGCAGGGGTGAGCTCTTTCGGAATTACAGGCACTGATGCACATGCCATTGTTGAGGAGCCACCACAAATCATCATACCAAAGACACTTACGGTAGATGCAGACATGGAAAGGCCTCTACACATTTTGACAATTTCAGCAAAAACTGAGGAGGCATTGGAGCTTATGTTGGAAAAGTTTCAAGGTTACATGGAAGTAAGTCAAGAGGAATTATCTGATATAGCCTTCTCCATCAACTCTGGACGAGCCAATTTTAGTAACAGGATAGCTATAATTGCAAAGAGCAAACAAGATGTAGCGGCAAGTATTCAGCAGAGGAAATATTTGAAGGGAGAGGCTGAATCGATTGGTAAAGTATGTTTTCTTTTCACTGGACAAGGGTCTCAGTATCCAGGAATGGCAAAACGGTTGAATGACTGTAGTCCGGTTTTTCGTATGCACTTTGATTACTGTGACAATATTTTGAACTCCAAATATAATATTAGCTTAAAAAGCTTGTTATGGTCTGGCAATGACAGCCAAGATGACATAAGCCGTACAATCAATAGCCAGACGTCTATATTTTGTGTGGAATATGCACTGCTCAAATTGTGGGAGTCGTGGGGGGTGAAGCCAGACTATGTGTTGGGACACAGCTTGGGCGAGTTTGCCGCTGCGGTGTGTGCCGGTATCATTTCTGTGGACGATGCCATTACTTTAGTAGCTGAGAGAAGCAGATTGATTGATGATCTACCTCGTGGGAAAATGTTAGCCATTCAAGCAGACTACAATGAAGTTCAAAACATAATGAAGAGATTCGCTGGGAACGATGCGAAAAAGGTGTTGGACTGCGCAGCAATAAACTCCAGTGAACAAACTGTCGTGGCTGGAGATTCTGATGTTATCTTGGAATTCTGCAAGTTTCTCAATGACCTTAAATTGAAATGCATTGTCCTTGCCGCCACCCACGCATTTCATTCAAAACACATGGATCCAATGTTGGACAGCTATAGAAATGCGGCTAAAACTGTAAGAAAGCTAAATGTCAAAAGTTGTGAATTCATTTCTGGGATGCAGGGCAATTTAGTACCATCGGCAGAGGTCAACGCGGAATACTGGGTCCAGCATACCAGGGAAAGGGTGAACTTCCTTGATGCAAGTAAAAAGGCAGTGGAGCTTGGTTGTCAAATTTTCATTGAAATTGGACCACAACCTGTGCTCTCTGCATTGACCATGATGAATAGTGAGTCCAGTCTGTTATGCTTGCCTTCTTTGAAGCGGAAGTCAGACGACTGGGATACCATTCTGACCACTCTTGGCAGACTGTATTTGAAGGGCGTCGAGATAGATTGGAGTGGTCTTGACCAGTTTTTCACACGTAGGAAGGTTCGTCTTCCCCACTACCCATTCATTGGAAAGAAGTTCTGGCCCGACCTTTTGCAAGTAGCAGGCAACTTAATTCATCCCCTTGTCGGCTCTGTCATTCCTAATGCATCATCAACCAAATTATTCCAATGTGGCATCAATTTGAGGTCTCACGAATACATTAAGGACCATGCCATTGGACAAACTGTTGTATTTCCTGGAGCCGGTTATCTTGAAATGTCTCTCGCTGCTGGTCTGGCAACTGTGGAAGGTTCCATTGACTCCCTAGGAAAACCCACTAGACCAATGAAAGTAGAAAATTTGATTATCAAAGCACCACTTGCTTTACAGGAAGCATCAACAGTTCAACTACAAACTGTTGTAGAGTTGAATGCGTCAGAGGACAACCACCAAAACGATTGGAACGACGTAACAGTCAAAATATTTCAGCGCCAAGAATCGGATTCCTCGTCAAAATGGTTGCAGCACTCCATTGCCACATTTTCACCGATTCCCACTGCCGAAGAACAACAAGGGATACAGTTTGATAAGGAGGATTTTTACGAAACCTTGGCTAAACCACTTGATCCTGAAACCATTTCTCAAATTTATCAAAAATTAACTTCAGTGGGTTTAAAATTTGGTCAAGCGTTTCGCAGTATTGAGAACGTGTGGAAAAATGAAGATCAGGATACGTTGCTGGTAAAAGTAAAGCTTCCACAGGAGGATAATGGACAGTCTGGTCAATACATTATCCATCCTGTAGTACTTGATGCAATGATTCAAGCAATCATGATGAAAAGGATAACTAATCAAACCAAAATGAAACTTTTCGTCCCCATTAAAATCGGAAAACTACTGTGGTTATCAAACGGCTCAGATGAATCTGGTGAGAGGTACATTCATGTTATGGAGAAAACTGGAAGCAGCAGGAATGAAGTATCCTCAAGCAATGTCATGGCTTTGTTATTGGATCTCAATGGAACAGCCTTGGCTGTAATGTCTGAAGTGGAACTCATTGACACAACGGTCAAAGCCGTTGAAGCGGTTTTGGAACAGCAGACATCCAAAATGCCAGACATGTGGGAAGAGTCATGGCGTCCCAAGTTGGGGCCTTCTCAGTATCGTCTTGACTTGTGCTTGTGCTCAACAGACACTTTTTTTGATCAAACATTCAAAGAAGAACTTGATCAAAAATTCAACAAAATGTCACCGGAACTGGAGGAGACTGTAAGTAGTTTGGAACAATTGGTATTCTTAAACTACATTCGCTGTTTGTATGAATGCGGATGGAAGCCAGTTTTGAACGACAAGTTTGAAGAGGATGGACTTCGAAAAATGCTCAAGATTAAACCAGAGTTCAGCAAGCTTTTTGGTCACATATTGCGAATTCTTGAAGAAGAAGCAATTTTGAAAATGGCAGGAACATCTTCATGGCAAGTGGTGCAGCTTCCACCCACCATGTCCAAAGTTCAAGACCAGCTGTCCTCTCCACATTTTAATAATGAACTTGTCCAGCGTTTTAATTCAACTCTAATTTTTCAAAAGCTTGGAGAAAGCTACAGCCAAATATTGACAGGAGCACAAGCAGCTCTGCCGGTTTTGTTTCCCGAAGAAGGTCCCTCAGTGACTGGATATTATAAAGATCATGGCACAATATTCAAGATCCCTGATTTAGGCTCCTCAATTGTTTCTCAGCACCTCAAACATCATAAAAGTCACTACTCTGACGAAAGAAAAATATTACGTGTATTGGAAATTGGTGGTGGAACAGGCTCCACAACAGAAGCCTTTATAGCATGCATGGAAACTTTAGGTATTGAGTACGAGTATACTTTTACCGACATCTCGCCTGGTTTCTTCCCTGCAGTGGAAAAACTTCTGGAACCCCACCTCCAGTACTTGACATTCAAAAAGCTAAATATTGAAGAGGACCCCATAAGCCAAGGATTTATCCCAAATTATTACGACAGGATTATAGCATCTGATGTGATTCATGCGACAAGGGACTTGAAGGAAACATTTGGAAATGTCAGAATGCTACTGAAAAATGGGGGCACATTTGACATGATGGAGCAAATAAAGATTAGTAGGCAAATTACATATCTGTTTGGGTTGTTGGACGGTTTCTGGAGATTTGAGGATTTGGAGCTGAGGCCAAATCATTGCATAGTATCAAATAAGAAATGGATAGAAACTTTGGAGAGCTGTGGTTTCCAGCTCAGTGGGAACTTCCCTTGTCTTAATAATGCACATGCATTTATATCAGCGTACAAATGTTCCGAACACAAATACATAACTCATCATTCAGAATCCAGACTTTCCTTAGGAAGAGGCTCTCAACAGAGCCGATTTTGGATATTGTTCCACATTGATGACAGTCCCGTTTCAAATTACATGCTGAGCAGGATACCAACAGTGAATAACCGCCAGGTAATTGTTGTACGACGTGGGGAGAGATTCAGCTACCTAAAAACCCATACTGAATGGAGATTTGAATTGAATCAAGAATCAGAGGAAGACTTTTGCCAGTTGATGAATTATGTGGAAAGTTGTGAGGATGGAAAAATTGAGGGCATTGTCTGGTGCTGGTCATTGGACAAAAGTTGTACAACTCAGGATGCCGTCCTGAGGCCATATTTTAGTATGATCAAGTCAGTTTTAAAAATGAAACAAAGTGAGAGTCCAAGAATAACTGCACTTGTGAATGGAGTGGTTCCTGTAAAAGACAACGACTTGTCTCACTTCCATTCCAGTACAATTTGGGGATTCATTAAAGCCTTGAGAAATGAGAACCCGGAGCTGGCCTGTCGTTCTGTTGATATTGGGGCGAAGGAAGACGGAGATGGTGTTGCAGAGCAAGCGTTTTATGAGTTATGGAGTTGTGATAAGGAATCCCAAGTGGCTTATCATGGAAACACTCGATTCATTGTAAGAATACAGGCAGTGAAGTCAACTTTGGTGGATTTGAAGTTACCAAGTGGTTTGGAAAGGTTTCAGCTGGTCTTGCCGGCAACAAAGGCAATCGCTGATTTACAGCTTGGAACACTGGATCCAATTATATTAGAGGAAATGGAGGTTGAAACTGAGGTGAAGGCATCAGCTCTGAATTTCAGGGACGTTTTTAGCGTGCTCAAGCCATCCGATGCTTTCAAAGATATGAATTCAGTTGGATTTGATTTTGCTGGGGTGGTCAAGCGAGTGGGTCAAAAAGTGACAAAATGGTCTATTGGGGATAGCGTGTTTGGAGTGAATATAAACAATTCAGCACTTCCAAGTCACATCAAACTGGATGAAAATGATGTGTTTGGAGTTCTCGAGGGAATGACACTTGCTGACGCATGTACACTACCAGCAGTCTATGCAACGAGCTATTATTGTTTAATACAAGTGGCAAATGTAACTCCTCAAGATACCGTTCTCATCCACACAGCCTCTGGTGGGGTTGGACTGAGTGCTATACAGATTTGCAAAAGTGTCGGTGCGAAAATGGTAGCGACGGCGGGGAGCAAGAGGAAACAAAATTATCTGAGGTCATTGGGTATTGAGCATGTCTTCCATTCACGGAACACCAACTATGGAGACGAAATTCTCGCATTGACACAAGGTCGAGGTGTGGACGTTGTACTCAATTCGTTGACAAGTGAAGGGTTCAAGGAGGCAACTCTCAAGGCATGTGCAAAAGGTGCACGTTTTGTTGAGATGAGCAAGTTATCCATTTGGCAACCGGAACAAGTCAAAAAGTTACGACCAGATGTACACTACACAATAGCAGATCTGTCGGCAATGGACCGATTTCAATGGCGACAGCTTATGTCGGCAATAAATGAGTTGTCTGAGAGAAAGGTGATACAACCAATTCCTTACGTACGATTTGACGGTGTTCATATCAGAGAAGCGCTGCAGTACATGCAGAAGGCTAAGCATATTGGCAAAGTTGTGTGCACAATGCCGGAAGTAAGACAAGTGGGAGGAAACTCGGTGGTTTATACTCCCATGTTCAATGCTCCTGCAACATATTTGATTACTGGGGGTCTTGGAGGAATTGGATTTGTGGTTTGCCAATGGATGGTAGAAAAGGGTGCAAAACATGTGCTTTTAGTCGGAAGGGTTCTTCCAACAGAAGTGATGCAGCAGTCAATCAGTAAATTGAACGCTGAGTACAATGCACGAGTTCAAGCTGTTCAACTAGACGTTGGTAATTTCAGCGACTGTAAGGAGCTTATTCAAGTGAAACTTGTGGAAATGGGATTGCCTTCGTTGAGAGGTATCATGCATGCCGCTGGTACACTGCAAGATGGTTTAATTGAAAACCAGACATGGGAAACCCTGTCAAGCACATTTAATTCAAAAGTGAAGGGAACCCTCAATTTGCACGAGTTAACGAAACACATGAATCTCGAACATTTTGTCTTGTTTTCATCAATGGCTGCCATGTTTGGATCCCCTGGTCAGTGCAATCACTCGGCTGGAAACAACTTTGAAGACTCATTTGCCCACTATAGAAATTCGATTGGATTACCAGCCACTACTGTAAACTGGGGTCAATGGGGTGAGGTGGGAATTGCTACAGAGATGGATTTACCTGGCATAAAGCCATTTTCAAATGTGCACGGACTAGCTGCTTTGGAATATATTCTCAAATCACAACGCACCCAAACTGGGGTCGTGAACATTGAGTCGTTTGTGCTCATGGCTAAACTCTTTCCTTGTATTTCATCGATACTTGATGAGCGCATTTGGAAATCCGGAACTAGCTCCATGGGAACGAATGCTCTTAATCTGAGTACTGAGGAATTCTGGCAACAGTATGACAGTCAAGTGGATAATAGCTCGAAAATGGAATATGTTCGGAACGTTTTAAGCTTTTTACTCCGAAACATTTTAAAACTGGATGCAACTGATGTCATTGAAGACAACGCCAATTTCCAAGAAATGGGCGTCGACTCTCTGATGTTTGTAGAGATGAAAAACGCGGTGCAACATCTTCTTGGGGATCGAGCTGTTGTTAATGCGAGCGCATTGCGAGATTGCAACACTATTGCACTTCTTTCAGACGCATTATTGAAAGTGATTGAAGGTGGAGAATTAGAGGATGGCATTCCAACTGCAGAACAAGTAGCTCAACTAATCCAACAAGACTGTCAACTTGCGGAGCATATAAAAAGCAATCCAACTCAGAAGAGAGTTGAGGTGAAGAATATTTCAACAGTTTTATTGACTGGTTGCTCAGGAACGCTGGGAGTGTACCTTCTCAGGGAACTGACCAAAAATGTTCAAGTGTCCCAGGTTATCTGTCTAATGCGAGCAAACAAAAAAATGGAGGTGGAGGAGCGACTTGATCATATCCTTAGAAAACGAGAGCTACTCTCTGAAATTAATATGGACAAGATACGGTGTGTGCGTGGAAATGTGGAACAAGCTCAATTTGGGCTGGAGACATCTTTGTGGGTTGACTTGTGTAATAATGTGGACGCAGTGTTTCACAGCGCTGCCAAAGTGAACCACATGGAGCATTACAGAAAAGGGACTTCGAACGGTGATGTTCGAGGAGTAAACGTTGGTGGTTTAAAAAATGTACTCGAGTTTTCATGCTCAGGTGACAAGTTAAAACAAGTCTATTGCGCGTCTAGTATGCTCTCTGTTAATAAAGTAGAAACAGAAGGGAGCTTTTCAGAAGACTGGCTTGATTTCACTAATTTCGATGATTTAACGACATTGGCATATCCAGTTTCAAAGTTTGTGGAGGATATGCTCATGAAACAAGCCATTTTGGAAAGAGGGATTCCTGGAAAGGTTTTTCGTTTTCCGCTTGTAATGGGAGACTCAACAAGTGGTCGATTTATCCTGGAAAACAATCACACCATGTTGCGCTACTTTTTCATTCTCAAAAATGGTATCATGCCAAATAACCCTGTTCCAATTCCCTTTCTATCGGTGGACATTTGTGCGTGGGCGTCAGTTCAAATATTTTTTAATCCCAATGTTCCAAGCGATGTGTTCAATGTGTGCAATAAATGTCCTGATTTTGATCAAGATTTTATTAATGTAGCAAAAAAATTGGGCTACAATATCGATCTTGTAGAGTTTTCCGAATTCACTCACAAAATTAAGACATCAGCAGCAACGCAAAGTTCGTCACTCGCATTATTCCAAGATTTTTATAACAACGCGCAAGAGTTAATGTCGTTGTATTCCAAGCACGAAATGCTAAAGCAGTGGGTTTTGGATGGAGGCTCAGATGAAACTTTTATGGTCAGCAAAAAGATTGCAAAAATACTCCCCGAATTTTACAGTGAGAGTAATTGTTTAAGAGATGAACTTTATAGGGATATGCTTTTTGCAAAGAATCAAGGCTGGTTTGAAAAGTATGGCATTTTGTAGTATTGTGATTAGCAAATAATTTGCAACTACTGCATGCAACATGAACATGTACATATAAACTTTGTTACATAATTGTGTGTATATAGATATAATGAGTAGTATGGTTTCGTAAGAAATTTAAAGTTAAAATATCGAGTAGTGATTAAAAAAATTCAAATGGAGGAAAAACGACAACACCGAACATTTCCGAGTACTCATTCTACCGAGGTCACTTCCACTGGGGAGCTAATGATAACGTTGGCTCTGAACATTGTTACGATGAAAATCTATGTTTTTCGATGGAACTTCATTTGGTCCATTACCTGAGTTCTTATGGGGATATCAATCAAGCTATTGCGTCAGATGATTCTAATGCTTTGGCTTTAATTGGTATATTTTTGCAAGCTTCCGCGTTGTCTGGGGAAGGAATTCAAGTGATTGCACCCATTGTAAAAAATATGGGACAGGTTACCCAGCCTTCAACAAAAGACAGTCCGAATTGGTACACAGTGAATAGCGGATTGGACTTAAGTACTTTGTTGAATCGGCAAGATAATTTAATGTAAAAAATGGGGAAATGTAAAAAAAAGTTTTTAATTTGACAATTTAAATTATTTAATTATATTAATATTTCATAATCTTACTATTTTAAGATTTATTAAATTGTATCACTATTTACACAAGTAAAAATTATTTTTTGATTGGTTTAGCATGTATTCTTGTAGAGTCTCATGATGCCCCATTTCCCTGAATTGCTAATTGAATTTAAAAAGTGCTGCCAAACAAATTAACATGTATTTGCATTTACTATTTATAAGTTAACGGATAAATAAAAAAGTATTTGTTTCATTACCATAAATAAATAAGGATGGGCCATTAAGGAATACTTTGTTTACTTGCCATGATGGTTATGCATATTTAATGAAAATTCACACAATTAACTAATTAATTGACTTGGCATGTTTTGCAGTATTTCATTATCTAATCAATGATTACTAATCATACTGATTATGTAGCATGTGCCAAGTAATTAGCAAATTGGATTCTTAGTGGTTGGAAAGGTTTTTTGGTCTAGTTTAAAAAATGACATTGTCAATGTCAAAAACTAACTGTTGAGCTGCTCTACCAAATATTTTGAGAAATAAAATTCAATAACATAATTGTTATTTAAAACAATTATGTTTTTTGCACAAGTTAAACCGTTGTTTATTCCTAACATCAGGAATTACACAAAAGCTCCATTAAACACAGCCTTTTGTTTCCTAATGTCCCCCTACAAATATAACTCACAAAAGAATTTTTACACCTCCAAAAGTTTCCCTTTGCAAAAGTGGCTTTGTGGCATTCTATCTTCCTTCAGTTTTCTCCAAGTAACCTGGGACGAAATCCAGAAGTGCAATATGCATAATCCACTCCACCTTTTTGAAATGGTCAACTCTAGGGAGCCCTCACATCCCTACGAGGTTGAACTCTGGACTCTGAGGTGGTTTTTGATGGTTTTCTTATAAACCAAATG